>SJJU01022579.1:0-10165 GCA_012932125.1 Conopomorpha cramerella | reverse complement strand
ATCAGAAATTGTTCGCGATAAGTAAATCACTTTTTAACAGCCGTCGGCGGCGGCGTCTCCCACACACACACAACGTAGCAACACGAGCGACTCGCACAAACCTATTGCGCAAAACACAAAATGCATTTTCAAGATTTATACTAAATCGGCGGTAGTCTGGCAAATTGGAAACAGGCGACGTCGGGTCGTTATAGATCCGACTTGGCGATTTATCTTCATTCAAGCTTTCAATGAAAATGGCGGGAAAATACTCCGCATTTCAAAATGGCGGACTGTGGAACTACTTATTATTTCGAACAGTTCGGGCTTAACGATTTGGCCTAAACGGTGCGCTGTCTTTAGCTCGTGGGCGTACCCTGCTTCAGACGTGTGCAGTTTTCTTTTATTTTTATTTATTTTTTTTCTGTTTCACCCGCATTCGTGTTGTTAGCAATTGAGCACATTATTATGGATAGTAGGTGGGAACGTTCAGTGTCTTCGTTTTGGACGTTTTGTATTTGGAGAAACGGACTTTTCTGAAGGCTTTAGGTGCCAAATAGTTTTCTGAATGAAAATACTAAGAAATACCTGGAGATATTTTAAGGATTTTGCTTCTGGGAACTATGGTACTGGCAAGAATTTCATGTTTTTAATCCATGAAGATGAGAAGCGTGATGCCTCTAAGGTCGATTTTAGCTTGACAATTGAGGCATCGATGAACAAGTTGTGAAGGCTATAGGGCAGTGTCTTCGAGTAATATCCCTGAATCACTGTGAATATCTCTTTTACGGATGTTTTAGAAAATATTTTATGACTAACTAGCGTCAATTTGCGACTTCATTCGCGTATATTATTATTTTTACACATGGGCTACATTATTTCATTTTGGGTACTTAAGAATCCCGAAAAGGGGGATAATGTGTAGCTTCACAACGGTGAAAGAATGACTCCTACCAGACGAGTAATTTTGGCGTAATAAATTCTTTAACAATCTTATTTTTGTTATAGTATGTGATAATTTACTAGTTGTACCGCGTGGTGTTTTTGTTTTCAATTCAGTGGGAATTCCGGGATTAAATATAGCCTCAGGAATAATTGTAGAATTATATTTGTAAAATAATTATCTTCTTTTTCTTTTCGAGTCGACAGCGTGTGTGTCCTCATATGTTCTGTGACCAGTATCCGGCCACACGCACAGCGTTATCTGTGACCTCGTACAGATCCTGCAGCGTCCTGAAATAATTCATCATCATCAGCCACATAACGTCCACTGCTGGACGAGGGCCTCCCCCAATGAGATCCGTCATTTGGGGTGAAATGCCAGTAATCGCCACGCTTGGCAGGCGGGTTGGCGATCGCAGTGGTTTAACTCACAGAGAGCGCTGCTGCCCGTCCTCTGGAGAGCTCCCTCGGTCGTCTCTTACGACCCCCATGACGGGAAAAGTTGGGCTGGGATGGTGACACATGTATTCTATTCGCCGTCAGCACACGACTTGTCCTGAAATAATTATCGAAACCTAATCAGTACTTTTTCCAGTCTTATTAGTTAAAACATCCACATCAATCATTGCAATCGGTTAAAAGTTTAGACGTAACAAAAAAGTACGGACGAGCTGAGAAGCCTCCTCCTTTTTGTAGTTGGTTAAAAATATCAAATGGCATTTGTACAGTTTGATTCTGACAATGTTTACTTGTATTTTTCTGGGCAAATGTGAGAACCCATGGCTCTGTGTTGACAATGCGGAGTGCTTGTCGGTCCGCTTTCCCGTTTTACAGCAACAATCGCTTTCCACGACTGTCTCCTTTAATGTTTGTACGCGGAACTAGAGTGTCGAGAAAATGCGTGCCTTCTGAAACAAAGCGTAGTGTTCAATTTTTATAAGTGACTTAAAAAAAGCGGTCTTTTCCACCATATATACCTCATATATACTCAGAGGCACAATTAACCGCCCACTCGGCTAAAGTGGCATAACTTTGTTTATAATAACTAAATGCTTGTGGTGTTGAATGACAATTTGTTAAGTGAGTAGTTTATGATAGATTGAAACATTTTATGACCTTTTTTTTAAGATACCCTCAAGTGAAAAAATCATGCAATAATGAATTTATGAAGTTACATCGGAAAATGACAGTAGGCGGTTAATTGTGCCTCTGACTATATATATCGATGGTTCCTATTAAGAAAGTTGGATCTGCAAAACGAAACATGTTCAGGAGAGAAGATAGTTTTGTATATTAAATAATTAACCCATCCAGTTATAGGGATCACATACCTTGTGGTGTGCTGGTTTCATCACGATGTTGTCCTTCACCGTACAAGCGTTGTGTTGCGTACATAGGCTCTGAAAAAGAGGCCCATTGGTACACGTCCAATAGCCGGACTCTAACCCGCGACCTCCCGGTAACAAGTAAAGGATCCGACCAACTG
Source organism: Conopomorpha cramerella (assembly GCA_012932125.1). Taxonomy (NCBI): domain Eukaryota; kingdom Metazoa; phylum Arthropoda; class Insecta; order Lepidoptera; family Gracillariidae; genus Conopomorpha; species Conopomorpha cramerella. Next base: position 7,758 of record SJJU01022579.1, on the reverse strand, counting down.
GACCATGGACGCTGGTATATTAACAGACAAACGAGTGTTAACAATGTATAGTGGCAAAACAATGTTGGCTGGGTCAGCTAGTAATCGATAAAACATCAAGAAAGGGGAGATTCAGAAGGTTGAAAAATACTTTACGACTTATTTTATTACCCACCGAACAACATGTATAAAATTTAATCAAAATAGGTCAAACCGTTTCGGAGTATAGTGTTGCAATATAATAACTCGGTGACAGGATAATTTCGAAATCAATATTTTTACGAGTAAATTAATAATCAATTTGTGAATTGCCATCTTTTTTTTGATATCGATAGGTCGTATTTTTTTGTATAATTTTTTATTTAAAAAATATTCGTGTACTTATTTATGTACCAAAATAATTACTGTGCCATTTCGTCACATTTCTACATGATTAAGAATAGGTTTCGCAAATAAATATCAACTTACCTTCGTACTTTTTCGGAGAAGCGTGGGACGTTATCTTAGGGGCCGTTACCTACGTACTGTGCCTGTCCTGAGGGATTATGGGCTCGTGAATAGGTAGGTACATCAGTATCCATCCAAACATCGATCGATCTTAGCGACCATACAAAGTAAACTACGGCCCGTGTAAAATATAATAATATAATAATCCGCGAACGAACATAAAACAAGTATATAAGCGGTCGAGTTTAGAAGTCGCTCAAAAACGAACCTTATTGTGTAGTGACATTCATTCGAAATTCAATCTTAAGGTTGAAGACCCCGTACCGTGAGGCCTAAAGCAAATATTGTTTACAATGCGTGACAGAGACAACGCTATATCACTCGTCTAGTGCTATCCCTGTCACACATCAAGAGCTATAACATGGTACGTAGGCAGATTCTTTGCCAACTATACCATTAAGTAAGAGGTATCAGTGCAGAAGATATACATACATACATACACTTCACGCCTGTCTCCCAGAGGGGTAGGCAGAGACTACAGATCTCCATTTGTCACGATCCTGACATACCCCTTTCGCTTCATCTACATTCATACATCTTTTCATACATGACCTCCGGTTTCGAGTACTTTTCACGCCACCTTCGGTCAGGACATCACCAATCTGGTCTTTATATGTCCTTAGCAGAAGATATTGTAAGTACAATCAGTACCTATGTGTAGGCAAATGTATATACGAGCTAAATAGTTGGTGTATGAAAGTTTTCTCGTGGCTAATTGCCTGTAACGACGCCGCCCGTTAGGCCGTGTTCACACTGCGGCTGAACTTTGCGGTCGGCCGCCATTTTGTATGGTTATTTTCTTGTCGGAACTTCGGTGTAGGAGCCGCGGCGGCGAGCGGGGCGGTAGTTTGAGAAATATCTAACGATAAGTCGGCAAAGTACTTGATGCTTTTGCGTAAGTTTTCAATTATGCTTAAGGGTGTTAATTGGTGCTTTTTTTGTGTGTATGTATGTTTGTAAATATCCCCGGGACTTAGCATTGATACTTTGGTATCGTTTCATACACTTTTTAAAATAAAATCCGTTTAAAGGTTCATCTACAATTTCAGAAGTTATGCCTGATCTGTGCAAAATTTGCCAAATTGGTCTCACCGTTCTCGAGTTTTAGCGAGACTAACGAACAGCAAATATTTTTTACACATATGTATATAAATAGATCATATTTTAACGCACAGACATTATAACTCAATATTGTTCACCGGGTGTATAGGCGAAAATAATCCAAGACAAGCTCGAGCTTACCTTTGTTATTTTGCTCGACGTTTCGACACAGTTGCATGCGTCGTGGTCACGAGTGGACTGGAGGACTGGCAAATATAATATAGATAATAAAGGATAAGGGTACTATGAGATTCATTATCATCACTCTGGTGATAAAAATCCATAAATAAATAAGATAAAAACAATTATATATAACGATCGTCCCAATTAAAAATGTCGGTAGTGGAATTTTAGGAATATGTACTTTTCTACACCGTTGGATTAGCGATATTAAGATCTATAAACTTATACGTATATTACATCACGTAAAGATACCAAAGTGTATGAGCTGTTGTAAATTTGAAGTATTTACCACAAGCAGTCTAGTTTTAATATCCAACTTTTATCTTCTCTCCTGAACATGTTCCGTTTTGTAGATCCGACTTTCTTAACCATCGATATGTACACACATCTAGGGATCAAGTACATTTTAGAAGATTGCAATCAAGAATATATTTTACAAAAACTGAATTCATTCATAATGTATTCAAAATGTGGTGATAAGTCATTGTTACAGGCATGGGGAATCAGGTAGGAGACCAATCCAGAAGATTTATATAAATTAGATTGTTTTTAGAGCTAAAAATGTTCTTGATCTCTAGACACTTTTGATGTGTGTATATTGCATTGTTTTCTATATACGCTGTGTATTTTGATTTGCGTGGATTGCCTCGTCGGGGGTAGTTTGGTTAACAATACGGTATGTAAATCAACGTGGGGTATTGCGCCACGCCCCCCACTACTCCACGGTCGCACTGTTTTTTTGCTTATTTTATGGTTTTCTGTTGGTTTAATTACGCGGGTCACGTTTGTGCTCGTAAATTTTCATATTGTTTATGACTGGATTTATTTTTTTCGGTGTATTACGTCATTATTGTAATGTTAGTTTCGCATATCGTAATTCTAACTCTTATTTCATGATTATTATGTGAGCTTCGTAATGTAGGTACACTGTTAGATATAAGCTTACCCTAAGGCGCGCCACAATGATCGGTCTTAGTGCATTGTCTCTGCTAATACTAGTAGCCAGTGGCGTGCACTGGATCACCAACAGAAGATTACACAACAAATTATACATAAACAACTTAATTCTAGTCTTTTTGCCTATATGGTGTGTACGCCACTGCTAGTAGCCAACTTTCATTCTGATTATATCCCGATTTATATAAAAGAATATGTTTTCCTAAAATACTACAATTCTACATCTCTATATTAAAATGCGTTAGCGATACTCACTTCTTAACCCATTAGCACCCACTGTACTCGGAGGCTGATAAGTTATTTTAAACTTTATTACTTTGAAAAAACAATTCGAAATCAATTAAAAAGTAAATATTCTTCTATGCTATTAAAGCAATACGACAAACGGTTCAAACCGTAAAACAATAATAAAATAAAATAATTCCTCAAGAATCACTGTATCCACTAAAGAGGTCCGCATCAAAATCCGTAGCGTAGTTTTCAAGATATAACCATACATAGGGACAGACAGTGGGCGGCGTCTTTGTTTTATACTATGTATTAATTAATGATGAACACATATATTTTTACGTATAATTCGTGATACTTATATATCCGTGTCTAATAAGATGTCGAAACCTGATAAGTACAAGGCAAAGATACACATACATACACACACACACACACACATACACACACACACACACATACACACACACACACACACACACGCATCCCGCCCTCAGATGCCATTATAAGAAAATGTGCTTTTTTTTCTCGACCCCTAAGCCGTCCTTAATCGTTTCTGTGTATTCGCCCGAAAGATATCGGATCTTGGGCCGAAGATTCTTTCTTGTTAGTAAACTTGTTAACAAGTTGCGAGGCATAGTAGGTGTAGGTAGGTACAGTGGGCTAAGAAAGTGCTTATTATTTTTTTAAATACAATGAACAAGCCTTTGACCATCATTCTGCCTGATGTTAAGCAGCGATGTGGTCTACGGTAGAGCACACTTGTTCATTAAGTACCTATTCACCCCAGTGACTTGAAGACCTTCAGAGTGTACTGCACAGGAAATACAAACTCCGGCAAGTCGTTTCACATCCTGGCGGTTCGCACTATGGAAGTAAACGCAAAACGTCAGGGTAAATGGTATGTCCACCTGGTATGGGTGTCGACGTTTTGCCGTTCTCCTGGTTGTCCTATTGTAAAAACGCGACGTGCTCTATCAGTTTTGATGACACTTCATGTGAAAAAAAATAACCATAATGAATACGTAGTAGGTCTGAAACAATGTCGCCTCCCGCTGTCTGTCCCTATGTATGTTTAGATCTTTAGAACTAAGCGGTTTATATGTATAATGCATGCATGTAATAGAAAAGAAACTTTGTTTATAATGCATATTGATAAAACAGGTGGATATTTCATTTACGCGAACCAAACGGTCTGCGTCTTTCATAGTGCGAACCGCCAGGATGTGGAATGACTTGCCGGAGTCTGTGTTCCCTCCACAGTACAGTCTGGAGGTCTTCAAGGCACTGGGGTGAATAGGTATCTAATGAACAAGTGAGCTCCATCGTAGACCACATCGCTGCTTAGCAACAGGCAGGATCGTGGTCAAAGGATAGATTAGTGTGTTTAAAAAAAATGCAAAAATGTTTGCGGGATCACCATCATTCGCATAGTTAGAACAAAAAGGACCCAATACGAAACATGCTGATTTTGTAATTTAAGTTTTGTATCTTTTATGTTAAGGTTCAATTTCATAAAGTGACACATTTTATTTTGTGTCACTTTTGTTCCAACTGTTGATTTTCAACCTTATGTTAGTAGGCCAGTTTCCTCGCCGACTGTACTTCTTTCCGTGCTCATGAAGTAAACCTTTTGATGCTAGTTAAAGTAATCAGCCGCTATAGGTATTTTTTTTCTGTTTCTTCGTTGTTTTTTTTTTGTAGTCACAACTTTGTATCGTTTATTTTTGGGACTGAGGGAACTGGAACTTCACCAGGTTGTTGATTTATTTACCGGGTGATTGGTTCTTCGTGAAAGTGTCGGTGATTCGTTTCTCTAAGTTTGTCTTGTTTGTTTCATTGATTTATTTCTGTTTGTTATTCAGTAGTTAGCGGGCGTACTATTTTTAGAGACAGTGTGATATTTTTAGATTGAGATGGAAAGCAAATGAAGGAAATAAACTAAATAGCTATGCATCATTAATAAAAATGTTTTTACAATAACACGCACATTGCCTTCATCCAATATAAACAATGTGCCTATATGAATAATATGTTGCATAATACATATCTGTTTGCATAGTAGTTATAGTTTAACCTATTTGTGTTGGACATTTTTATAGTTTATCATTCTTGTAGACTGTAGTATCTTATTGTCGACGTATCCTTTCTTGTTGACATGCGCACAACCTTTTATTTCCATATATCTTTAATGTCAATGAAACAGGTAAATTGTCATTAGTGTCCTTATATGTAATATCTTAGTATATAATAAAGTGTTCATTCATTCATTCTCTTTTAGATATTAGAGTTTTTTATGAATGTGGAGTATTTATTTTCTTGAATTACACAAGTAATCAGTTCATCTTGAGGCTGTGGTTATTTTATATCTACCTACAACATAGCTTCGCTATCTACCTACAAAGCGACATCGTCAATTTTAACATTTTATGTACGAAATCCGGTACACACCGACACGAGGCACGCAAGTACCTAAATCTTGACTGGAGTAATTCTTAATCTACATTTAGGCACCGCGGTACGCCCACTACTCTCACTTGATTAAAACACGGCTTTTGATCAAGTGACATGACGCCAAGGTACTCCGTTTCATTTCAAGTTGGGGGTACATTAGCTTGATTTGGTCACTGGGCTTGGCGAATCTCGATATTCTGACGGTGCTGCTTTTTAATCAGGGATAATACCACCACCACCCAAGCATTGCCTCTCGACGTACGGGCTGTTCTCTGGAGACGTGCGCGTCTACTTGCTGCAGCCTCTTTTCAACGCACACGTTTTCTTGACTCCATACATATTATCCCTGTTTTTTGCCAACTCTCCTCCTTTTGGAGCATGACGACCACATTACGGAGACTTCGCGTCGGGTCCTCGTCGCGTCTTCAGTCGTTAACATGCTTCACATGTTCTTCGAGCTGTATGCCAGCGATTAGCAAACTCACGCAAGCGTTCAAAGTTCCCTCGACTGCTAACCAGGTCCCTAAAGTATATTGGTCCTGGCTCGGTCCGCTCCAGTTCATTAAGTATCTCATTCTTTGCCTCATCGTATAATCTGCATTCCCATAGTGCGTGGTCATTGTTTTCGCTCGCTTCGCCACAAGGGCACAGAGCCGTGTCACAGAGAGTCATCCGGTACTGTATGCCACTCGTTAATGTAAATATATAAACGGAGAAAGTGACTGACTGTTTGACAATCAACCCACAGCCCCAGCGGCTGAACGTAGGAACTCGAAATTTGGCAGGGACTTAGCTTAGGTACCGTAGTGGTGCACTAAGATGGGAATTACTACCCCTCTGCTGCTGATACCGAGCAATGGTCTTAGAAACGTTGTTGGGCTCGTCAATATGAACAACTTTTACTATTGCAACAATGCGGCGAAAATATATATTTTTTTCATGTCCATTCAAAAAGTCATCTTCCGAGGAAAAAAATGTCTATAGTAAAAGTTGTTCTAAATGACGAACCGAACAACGTTTTTAAGACCATTGCCCGGGGTCCTTTTACACTCGGTATAAACCTACACAAATAGAAACAGCATACACTCGAATTCGGTTTACAGCCGTCCACACCCTTGTAGCCATAGATCAGTCGATGACTGTGTGTAACTCAATCTGCTCAACATATTGTATGTCTAACAGATAGGTACAGTCGGCTGTGACAGTCTCGTGGCATATTGTTACAATGACACAGCCAATAGGCAGTGTCTTTTTGCCTATATGGTGTGCACGTCACTACGGGAAATAGTTAAAGTAATATTTTTTCTTGTCACGATGTAACAAATTGAAACTTGCTTTAGTAACACAGTAAGCGTCATCAAATGTGACATACGACTTTGTTCGTCGACTGTACAAGCTTATGTGGCAAACCGAAATTTCCGGTTACAAGCGTCAATGTTGCCGGCGTGATGGGCCCCGGCGCCGCAGCGCTGCAACGGCACACTGCATACCGCAACTTGACTAGCGCAACACAGAAATTGACTGGCGAAATTGTTGACGCGTTGTTCACTGATTGCCGGAAATGTCTCCGATTGGAGTTTGGTGATTCGTTGTTTTTTTTGTTTGGGTGTTGCGACCGGAAGGTTGTGGGGTTTTACTTCGGCTAATGGGCTTTAAACTGTTATATTGAATTTACATTTCTTAAGGTATAGATAAGGGTTTCATAACGATGTTTTACTTCGAAGTTAGAGCGTTGCGTAGCGTATATGAGATGTAAAAAAGTGAACGATTGATACACGATTAGTATACAGGTGAAACACATACCCTGTTTATTTGAATATTATGTGACGGCAAATAGAACACGTGTGTCACCACCCCAGCCAGGCTACCCTCGCAGACCCCCGCGACGGGAGAAGTTGGCCGAGGGAACTCTCCAGAGGACGGGCAGCAGCGCTCTCTGTGAGTCAAACCACAACAACACTGCGGTCGTTAACCCGCGTCCCAAGCGTGGCGATTGGGGGAGGCCCTTGTCCAACAGTGAACCTCATGTGACTGATGATAATGACATGCATATAATAGCAGAGAAACGTATTGGTAAAACAACGTTTGCCTTTCCAACTAGTTTACCTTAGTACTAGTAAGTCGCTTTTTACGCCATGCATTGGAGTAAATACAGTCGGTATAATTTTTTTTTATCACTATGAACAAGCGTTTGACCACCATCCTGTCTGATGTTAAGCAGCGATGTGGTCTACGATGGAGCACACTCGTTCAGCAGGTACCTATTTACCCCCAGTGACTTGAAGACCTTCAGACTGTACTGCGCAGGAAACACAGACTCCGGCAAGTCATTCCACATCCTGGCGGTTC
>SJJU01022576.1:0-11337 GCA_012932125.1 Conopomorpha cramerella | reverse complement strand
TAAATTTTTGTATATGCATGTGTCAAATGTAAATAAATGTTAAATGCGTGAATCGTAAAGATCTGTCCCCCTTTTAAGGATTGCGGATGTGAGTGTGTGTGTTTGTAGGTATGTCTCTAAAAACCCTAGACGAAGCCACGAGGCATATAATGGCACTGCAAGGCTTCGTGGAGGATTTTCTGGGGTGGTTAGAGTAGTAGCGCTACCCCCTAATACGCAAAGTAGGCACGAGGTTGCGGAAATTGTACAGGAAAACTAACTATACAGGTTTTTATTAAATATTTACTATGTGTTTTTGTTGGGTTGTTGGCGTAGTGGTCAGCATGTCTGCCTCTATTCCGTATGGTCATGGGTTGTTTGAAAGGTTGTTTCAATCGGTGTATTTTTCATAGCTTGTTGCAGCTATTCCTTGGCTGTATGGACATGTTCAATTCGGTTTTATAATCCGTTAATCCATGGTGTTTGAGAGTTGTTGTATGGAATTATTTATAACCCAGCAATGATTAATACGTAATAATTATCCTTTGACACTCAGTCACTCCTCAACTATGCGTAACTCTCTTACCGTGAATGAAAACACAGACTTTTGGCCCTCTAGGAACTGCCATCTCATTTTCACGGTATACCTACCTCGTTCGCACTGGTTGAACACTATAAAAATAAAAAAAATCTGAAAGATTAATACAAAAACAGAGTTGTTGTTTCCTCTGGCTGACACGTGCATAAATAATATTTACAAAGTCGCAATAATTAACGAATCTTAATCGCTACGACACGTTGAAGCTTAATGTATAATAAATAAAATACCATCCAAAGGACACGGAGATATAAAAGTATGTATTAATTTCCTACTCCTTGACATATAAATGCAGCTCAACATCTCATTGAAGTTAACTGCAGTTGTTGTTTTAACTGAAGAAAGGTCAACCGTATTATTTGGGTGACGGACACGTCGTATCCAATAGTCTCTGACCTCAGCAGAATGGAACAACTTCGATATATGAAAATTAAGTGAATTACGAATAATTTTTGTTTTCTTTGCATCCAAATTACGGTAAGAGAGTAATTCAGTATTATGGGAAAACAATTGAGATACTTATAGTGTAGGATCAGGGGTTCTTGAAGAGGGTTTCTAAATCTGGAGATATTTTTGGCCGATTGTCTTAACTATCTAACGGGCAGTGCCGCACAGTTTTGCCCACTGTTCATGATGTTCCCGTGGGAAATTCTTACTAATGAATAAAAAAGTAATCAATTCAGTACATTCATAGATGACCCCTCAACCTCACAAACTCGCAAACTTTAACTCTGTATATTATTAGTATAGATAACTTTGATCGCCAAGAGTGATATATCCGTTTTCCTGTCACATACAGTGGACGGGCAAATGAAACTTTGAAGTGGCCGCTAATCCCTAAGGCTTATTCTATAGTAGGTATTATTACCATATAGAAACTTATGAAGGCCTTTTAGGGGTCCCTCTTCTGGTTAAACCGAAGTCTTCAGTATTTGGAACGAATTATGTTTTCCCCGAATAATTACTTACTTACAAAGTAATAAAAATCTCCCGTAAAGATGTATTTAAAATATTCGTAGCGGCGGAAAGGCCTGGCAATAAAATCCCAAATGTAGTTCAGTATCGTGAAAACAAAATGGAATCCAATGTAAAATGAACCGTCCGGCTCTGTGTAAAATCTGATAAAGATAACTTCCTTAGAACCTCTATTATTGAGTTGGAAGATTCATTTTAAGAGTGGAAACTCTTGTTCGGAACAGTTTTCTTACCTAATAAAGTTCATTTTTGAATACCATCGTCAGTAGGTGGGTTGCGTTATTGAGATTTGCAACTTTTTAACAATGGTTCCGGTCGTCATGCCTTTGTAATGTAGTGGCAAGTAGGTAAGTACCTATTTTTATTAGTCGGGTAGCGTTTTTGCGCAATATCTCTTTACAGTGTTATCCATTGCGCTGTTTATAACGACGTTTTGAAACTTTTTTATAGATTCGACGGTGAAACAAAATCTGATAAAATTACTTATCAACTTAAATATTCTTATTACTTTTTAGCAGCTAATTGTGATGTTCTTTTTGTAAATGGTTTTTTATTTCACTTTGGAGTTGACAAAAGCAGTTTTGTCAAAGTCGAAGTCGAAGAACGATAACTCAGCTTATTTGCTAGTTAAACATAGTAACAGCAAACAGCTTATTTTGACATTGAATTTTATGAACTGTATGTTTAATGTCTATGATATAAATAAAACTAAACTCCAACAGTACCAAAATATATGCTGTGTGTTTTAATAAGTTTGAAAACCGCCGAGCGCGGGAAACAGGAAAAAGCTCAAAGCTCTTGCGGTAAGCTCGCCGCGTAGTGTGTCGGGTGAGCCGGGATGGTTTAATGTGTTTTATATTAAATAGAGGAATATAGCACTAAGCCACATAGCAACAGGAACATTAACCCTGTGTTACTGCCTCTATCGCTCCCCAAGGATACTTCTAATGGATGAAAGTGATAGACTCGTGCTTCGAGTCACAAAAAAGGCAGTGTTGATTAGTTACCTGAAATATAATAAATGCATCCTTTGTACAATATTTCTTAAAATCTGTGCAATAGAAAATGCAAACATAAAATGTTTATTATTAGCGTTTTAAAAAAAATATGCCACAGTGGCAACTTAGCTTTAATTCAGAATAATAGGTATTTGTTTTGAGTTGGTCTGACCTAGATTACACTTGACATCAATTTTTAATTATGTACAAGTGTCATAGTCATTAAGCAAATCTAATTAATACGAATCGTATGGCTGCATTTCAGCGTTTTGGTACGACATTGTTATGGACATTCTGTGATTGATCGGCGCTGATAAGTCGCCTTTCATTGTAGTACTAACTTAACCTAGACGGGCCCGTTGGTGTAGTGGTCAGCATGGCTGCCTCTGCTCCGTAGGGTCGTGGGTTCGATTCCCACCGCGGGCATTTACTTAGATGAGCTTTTAAGTACTTGTTAGATGTGGTATTTTATTTATATAAGTATGTATTTAGAAGAAAAAACAATGTATTTAAGTAAGTATATAATCGTTGTCTGAATTTCATAACTCAAGTGCTTTAGCTACTCAACATGGGTTGAAAGCAATGTGTGTTGTTGTAAAAACACACACTCACTACACCCTTACTCCAAACTATCATTTCCAAAACACGACCTATACTACAGCGCGCTACCACCCCCTCCTATACTAATACGATACCATAACTAACACAAAAATGCCCTACAATTCATCAACTCCGTCCTCTACCTCACCTCTCGTCAAAACCGTCGGACACTTCCTAAAAATAAGTTGCCTTGAAACCGGTGCGGCTCAGCGTAATTCCCGGATCGCGAGGGGCGTGAGCGACGATTACGGCTAGGGACGGCGTGATCGTGATTTTCGCCCGCTCCGGCCCTCCCGTCTCGCCCCGACGCCCTGGAGCCTGCACTAACATACAGAGAGAGATAATATAAAGAACCCGGTCGACAACTTCAATATATACTAATTGACCTCCCTAGCCTCATCACCTTTCATACGGCACGCATTATGATGTATACGTGTTCGTTGTCTCGATCGAGACGTCGTTAATTAGTTTAAGGGAAATTAAGCTATGAGCATTGAACGAAAATGGTTCAGAAAACATTATATTATATGTTACATTAAAAATAATAAGATAAATGTCAAGATAAATACGTGGCTCGCTAAGGAACTATCTCACACCACCGCATCTTTACTTGCCTGGCCTTCTCTATACTCTTTCTTATTATCACTCCGGTAGACAAAAATACAGGTAAGGGCTCTTTCACTAATAAATCGGCCCAGAGAAATGCATATATTTCGAAGATACACAAAGCTCAACTTAACTTGTCAGTTGTATGTCAAATACAGAATAACCAGTTCAAGTAGACCTGTAATAACCGTTCTGTAACTTACAACGCGTTTATTGGTAAGGGTGATAATCTCTAAACATTTCATTTAGTAGGTCAAAGAGGAGGCCCTAAATATTTTTTAATATACTTTATGTATTCCTTTTTCAATAGCGATATATCTATTTCTTCCTAATTAATATTTTAATAGAATAACGTTTGCCGGCCGTGCCAGCTAAGTTAATATAAAACTTGACAACTAATGAACTATGCATACCCATGAAAGACGGCAATGGAATTACTTGTATATATAGTGTATGAAAACTATGTGTTATTACTATGAATTATTGCGTTGCGTGCGTGACCCGCTGATCGATAAAAGAAAAGTAGGTAAGGAAGGATTTCACATACACACACACACACACACACATACATTGTAGCATAAAATATACCTGCTCAATATTTTTACAATAGACTATGAAAAATAGCATAATATCGAAACATGCGTAGAGTGTAGACAGAAGAGTGAACATAGACTGTCATTAACGTCACTTAGAAGAAATGTGCTCTCTAAAAAAAATTTTTGAGTAATGGAGTATCCAGTGCACCAACACTACACTTAGGCCCAAGTTATGCTTGTGACTAATTTATCTCTTTTTGACACTTGCCATTAGAGTGAGACAAAGCATAAAACTTACCCGGGTAGTACTTCGTTTCGGATTACGGACGTTATCGAAATTAGCCGATAAGATTTATAGATATTTTTGTATGCAGGTTTCCTTGCGATGCTTTCCGTTACCTTAAGAGCGTTGCTTAACGTTTTTGGTGAACTTTTTTTCATAAGAGACCCATTGCAATATACAAGCCTGCGGTACTCGAAATATTTCTATTATCAGTTTGGTTACTCGATCGCTAGGATACGTAGGTATGTTGCTCGTCGTCACGCAAGTGAATTCTATAGGCAGCGTATATGGCAGGAGATAATGCATACGTTTAATGGAACCATAAAAATTACACTCGTGAGCAAAAATTTCGGGTCATATATTAAAACTTCAATAAATTATAATTCTGAAAGTATTAATATTGAACACAAGACTTTATAGACAGTCTCTTTATTGTCTTTAAAAACAGTTTCTTTTACTCAGCTCTCCTCTATTGCGAGATGTTTAGATGTGTTGAGTAAACAAAATTATGTATGTTTATATTTTTGGTATTAATTGTGTATGTGTGACCGGAATTTTTGCTCATGCGGTTTCTTTATATGTAAAGAATATCGATCAAACTAAGTAACGCAAAATGTGTGCCACCTAACAAAATACAAGTATCGATAGGCTGATAAAAAATATATCATAAACTTTTTTTTAGATAGAACATGCACATAACCGTTTGGTAACGGAGATAAGGTGATCCAAATATGGATTTATAGTGAGTTCCAACAATGTATACGTACCTATAGTTGGTCAGCGATAGGCGGTCCTAGCAATAATAATAATTGGAGACATTTTACACACACACGGTCACGTGACTACACACTAGTACCGGCTTATCCAGTACTTCAATAATAGGTATAAAATAAAATACTCAGACGCCTCAGTTCATCAATAATAGCCTTGAATCGAATCCGCAATGTTCCCAGTGTAGGAACACCATAACAGTACTATAGTCAATAAGACGAGTTCGAATCACGTTAGCATAGGGACACCCTTTTATTTTATATATAGTGTTAATATTATTTAGTAGCCTTGAGCTGTTCACCAGTTAGGGATGCATCCGACCATCTAGCATTCGTTAAATTAGTTTTAAGTCATATTTATGTGTAGTACTTAGATGTAAGCCCCGACGATTTGAAAACATGCCAGTTTCTTCCCGATTCTTCTGGCCAGTAAAATAAATTAATTCGAAACGGGGACGTTTAATTCTGTTTTTAAAATCATAAATGACTTTCATCAAAAATACCTAGTACCTAATAGTATAAAACAAGAGTCGCCTCCCGCTGTCTGTCCCTATGTATACTTACATCTTTCAAACCACGCAACGGATTTTATTGCAGTTTTCTTTAGTAGATTGATTCTTGAAGAAGGTTTTATATGAATATACATAAAATAACAGGGATACACTGTTAATCTATATTGTATAAAAGAAAGCCGTGTTAGTTACTCCACTTATAACTCAAGAACGGCTGAACCGATTTAGCTGAAAATTGTCAGGGAGGTAGTTTAGAGCCAGGATACTTTTTACCCCGATCCTGTTGGTCGAGTAGCTATATAGAGGATGTTATAATTTGTATGAAATACTGAAACTACGCGAATGAAATAGCGGGGCGTCCACTAGTAATGTATATTACAAAACAAACATGTGCAGGGTCAGCTAATACTTTATAAGTTTAATTGATGTTCTGAACTTAAACAGCTTTTCCACAGGGCGATCAATCTTTACCTGCTACCTCTCACCTTTTCCACTGTCATTAATCTTTCAGTGCATACCCGTCGCTTTTTGGTGCTTTTGACACACCCCCTGTGCAGAACGTCATTGATTTCATCGGTGAACGCTCGGCGTGGTCTACCCTCTATATAATTACCCTCTATATTTTCCCTTACGTTCCCTACTGAAATGCCTTATCTGTCTAACTCTACCCTAACTTTTCCGTCATCCATTCTACTTATTTATCTCATTTATTATAAACTAGCTGTACCGCGTGGTGTCACTCACGTTTGTTTTTTCGTTCCCGTAAGAATTTTGGAATAAAAATAGTCTATGTCAACCGGGGATAGTGTAGCTTGCCAATAGTGAAAGAATTATTGAAGTCTGTGTAGTAGTTTTTAAGTTTATTCGTTAGCAAACGTCCGACGTCCATATAAAATAGCCTTATTCTCGAATTGCGGCTTGAATATTGTTACACAAATGGAATTATATGTCTTTATCGTTTCGAACATTTTTCATATGAAAGAAAGAGATACAAAACAATTATCCATAGTCATTTTGGAACTGCAACAACAGCCAAGGTCAACCAACAGAAAGACAAAATTATAAATCGTATTAAGAACATCATATTTTCATAGTCCATAATCTTAATAAGTGTTTGAGATATCTGTACCCAACAAGTTTCTAGAAGAAATCTCTCCAAGCGATAATGTCGCTTAATTTATCGTGTTCTGATGTGTACAACAAAGAGTTCCTTCATTCGACTGATATTGGTAGGGCAAACTGTCTTTAGGACCTTGTAAATGCACTGAATAGTACACGTATAACCTAGTTTTTGTTTAAGCGGTTAGGTAATCATTGTGCGTAACTAATTAACAAGTTTCCGTTTACTAAACTAATGCATAAGCCATTTATAACGAACTGCAGTGTGCATTGTTCTATCTATGGTACTTATATAAATTAAAAGGGGAGTTTTGTATCTTTGAATATTTGTTACGAATATACTCAAAAACTATTGAACAGATTTAGATAATCCTTTCACCATTGGAATGGTACAATTTACTTAAGTTACATAGGCTTTTTTATTTTATCTCGAAATTACCTAAGTATTATTAGAATAATGTATATATTACCTATTGGTATTTATGTGTTGAATGATAATTTAAAAATAATATGTAATCTCTTTTAATCATTCATTTATTCATTAAAATAGAAATCACATATTACTAATCTAACCCATACACATTATAAGTGAATTGTATTACTTTTTACAATAACTAATATTACGATATTTTTGTTACAGGTAATTATATTAAGCAGTGCTATTCAACATTCCGGCAGTAATGCTCCGTAACACGAGTGAGGTAAAACGCAAATTATTTTCATCAGCTCGTTTCCTAAGTTCCTGTTTTTATTGTCCACACGTGCGTAGTAAAGGACGCCTACACACACATGTATAACATTATAGTATAGTCAGAATGCACCTACCATACCATGTTGGGTGTCAGAAACCGCGAAGTCAGCTGGCAAGCGCACCTGCACATCTGCTGCCTGCACCAGCATTGAATAATACCCTTTATCTGTACAGCTGTAATAACTATTTTTAAACAACAGCACTCAGTAACTTGTTGTTCCTTTGTGAATCTTAAACAACTGGGCGTCGACAGCAACAGCTTTCAGTTCGTTTAATAATGAGAACAAAGTAGTACCGAATATATACCTACATATCGGAGTTTCACTTGAAACTCGTGCAATTCGGATAAAAAACATAATCATTCGATCGATATTAATGGCTGATAATAGTCATCTTAGGCCGAAGCGAATCAAATTGTTGTATCCAATATACGCGGCGTTTCCTTTGAGGATAGAACTCGGCATAAAATTCGCGCTAAAATCGGGTCCACGGAAATATTAATGGGTGTATCATGGACGTTGATTTTAATTCGCTCGAAATTTAAATTACCCAAAGCCTTTTTCCTTTATCCTTTTTTTATATTTATATCCAGCCAGGTTAGAAAGAGATCGTACTGTTTTTTTTTCTTTTCGATAGATTGGCTCTATAACACCCTCTTTTCCCGGCCGTTACTAATACTTCGTTTGCACCATGCAGTTCCGCTTGGTTACACCTCCGCGAAGGTACGAGAACATAATTGTATTATCTTTAGCTCTCGTGAATTTTCAATAGTTCACACGGCTGAGCTGTGGACGTGTTCACCTTCACGGATTATTTTGACCTACAAATGTATGTATTTGCGTAAGCTGGATAGATCATTTCGTATTCGTAGCGTTGCCCGTCCATTTTACCAATTCAACGAGTGCACTGTCTCTGTATGTACTATCAAGACCTAGATATAGTGCTTAGAGTATCTAAAGTACCTACTCAGGCTATCAATTTTAATCTCGCATCCAAGTAGTACACCTAGTAAACATCGAGGTAAAATATCGTATACCATTAAAGGAACACACTTTTGCACTAGAAAGTCGTGGGAACTCCATGGCACCTAATACACTTGAAATGGCCTCTTTTAAAGTTTTGTGCTGCACAAAAAGAGACGATTAGTGTCCGTTGAGGCTTAAAATACTTTAAAATTATGGTGATGAATGACAGATAAACATATTATAAGTGACATTCTCATATATTTTTTTTGTACATTTTCTTTACGGAGCGTCGAGCTCGTTAACGTGTTTTTTTTTTCTGTGCTTTAAGTCAATGAGCCAATTTTATTACTATACACTGTACATATGTATAGTTGGTATGAATATATTATAAACAATTACAAGCCTTTTCTAAGCGCTATAATTAAATAGCATTCGGACTCTACAATAAAATGGGCTTTCGTTATATTCCAAACAAATGTAATATGTATACGTAAGTATTTATTAATTAGTTCGTAACCACATCCAGCAGACTCTAATTACTGCTAATACGAGAATGATATCGCGGTATTCTTTGTGAATGTATGGCACTTGTTATTGTTAGTGCTGGTGATATGTTAGTACTTACCTTCAGCGAGTTGGTCGGACCAGATATCGCTCTCTCTGTCATCTCACATCGATAAGAGTGGGAGAGTGAGATGCTTCGCTCTGACTTCTCTGGAGGTATACGCGTACATGACGATGAGAATTGCAATTCTGTAGAATAAATAAATCAACTGTACGTAGATACCACATATGTACAGTAGTCTAAAAAAAATATAAATTATTTAAAAAATGTCTTCGGTTCTTGTTACCTATAAAACATTTTTTTTTAAGGAAACGCGCCCTGACATGATATTATAAGTTCAAAACGGAATTTGCGAACTTATAATATAAAACAAATTGTTCACAATCTGGGACCTGTCCCCTGACCATGATGATAATTGATTTATTTCCATGTATCTTTAATATCAACGAAACAGGTAACCTGGAAGAAATCGCTTTCAGCGATAAGGTCGGCTTTTGTAACCTTACCATTGTCATTAGTGTCCTTATATGTGATATCTTAGTATACGATAAAGTGTTCATTCATTCATAATTTAGTTCCAACTTTTTAAAATTCTCGTTTATATAATCGGTGACATTTTGACCACGACTGTACATTATGTACTGTATACATGTGGAGTGGCAACCGCACACAACGCCACACGAGGTTCCCACATGCCGTATGTGGGTTAAACTGACAATAATAGTCACTAGTCGATACAAAAACAAAGTGCTCTTAATGTGCAATGAGGACAATAAAATATGTTGGTACAGTCATTAAAAAAGCTGCTAAAATGAATTCCTGTTTCTCCAAAAAAAAAAAATATGACGAGAACGATGCTGTACAACTACTAAATTAACGTAGATTAACGACTGTATTCTAGCAGTGGCTTGCACTGGATTTTACAACAAGGTAGGCAGTAATCCCCACGAATTGACACATATGTATAGGTAACTTGTCTAAAAGAAATATATTTACCTACCTATCAACTCACACACAAAACACAGGACCTTCGTTAGCCTATATCGTGAGCACAAAAAGATAAGATCTAGCAATAACTCTATTATTAGGTTGGGATGCCAAAATACTAAGGTAGGCAGTGTTTTTTGGTGTGCACGCCACTGTATTCTAGAGGGGTATAAGTGCGTAAATTCCCTCGACCGTCCTCAACAGACCTCTTGACTAAAATAACGAATGTCGAATAACTACTTGTACAGTTTAAATTAAATGTAATATTTTTTTATGCTTGCGCCTAATAGTATGACAGAGTGTTGGAGAGAGCCAATTATCTATAAATTTTGCCAATTTCTCAACCGGCATATCGTTAAGTTTGCCTCGCCCATACCAAGCTCCCATTAATGCGAGGGCTTACTTGCATAGCATTGGGGACTTTATTCTCTAATATAAAAATGAATCGAAAACTTTGGTAAGCGCAAATCTCCGGAACGGCTGGACCGATTTCCCTAATTCTTTTTTTATTGTGCTTATCAATGACAGCAAAAGGTTCTAATTAAAAAAAAAAAAATGGCATCGTCTGCTGGAAACAAGCCACCCGGGAGGTTATATTAAGACAGGACAACGTCTGTCGGATACACTAGTTGGTCATATAAATGAAATTTCCTCTTTTTTGTCCCTTCAACCATTTTGCACATAAAACCAAAGAGATGCAAAACCATGTCCATAACTACCACAGAACCGCAATTAGGACTCGACGCGGTATGAAAAATACTGTTTGCGCTTAAAAATATTGTTTCCTAAAGTCAATTCATCATACATGGCGCGGTGGTTTCCACTCACGGAATTTCAATATCAGTGTTAGATTGGCTGCGCGCCGGGCGCTCTGTGTATCTGCCGTACCGCCTAGTGGTCGGCGAAACTAAAAACGAGTGTGATGAAGCCCTATTGCGAAGTGGTTCGCCTATTCAGCTCCGGTTCGCTGCCTTACCACTTGTAAAGTTTCTGTAGGCAACGGCGGCGAACTAATTCTCTGTGACTCGGTTCAAGCGTATGTATAATTTTTTGATGAAACGCGCGCTGACATTATAATTCAATATGTTTACCG
>SJJU01022567.1:0-10949 GCA_012932125.1 Conopomorpha cramerella | reverse complement strand
AAATAAAATACACTTCACGCCTTTAATCCCAAAGAGGGGTAGGCAGAGGCACTTGCTAAAGCAAATACCCACGGTTCACCAAGCGTATTTACCCAACGTGACAGGGGGTGAGCCCATCGCCGTTATAGGGTTCACACACCTTGTGGTGTGCGGGTTTCATCACGATGTTGTCCTTCACGGTACGAGCGTTGGGTTGCGTACATAGGCTCTTAAAAAGAGTCCCATTGGTACATGTCCAGTAGCCGGACTCTAACCCGGGACCTCCCGGTTACAAGTCAAGGATCCGACCAACTGGACCGCATACGCTCTTGTATGAATGACACAGAAACACTCACGTTCCGTCCTCTCAACGCGCATGCTGACAGGTCTTGGTTTCTTGACTACACGTTTCTCGACCGCTTTTCTTCGCTCGATCATTTCCTTGAGCCGCTCGATCTCCGCCTGATATTCGCGCAGTTTAGCGTCCTTGGGATCTTCGTTACGAACCGGCTTGTTCTTGATCGCTGTAAATAGAAGTAACATTGTAGAGCAATTACGGTACAAATCACGGAGTATCGTTTATCTGTTTAACTTGAGGAGTAACACTGCCACTTAAATTACGATCATTGAAACCACAATAGTTGGAAAGCGTCAAGAGAAACCACGTCAGTTCAGAGAGGGGCTGACAGGAAACTTCCTACCCATGTTTTAAATTGTAGTGACTGCATTGGAATTAATAACAATCATCGGGATACGAAAAGATACCACTTTCGGAATCCATAGAACGTTTTTTAAAGTTTATAGAAAGTTTCTATTTGACACTCAAGAATTGACACCTATCACATTAACGAATCAGCGCCATCTGTGATCACTTTACAAACACTTGACGCCAACTTTTTTTCAGGCGCTCCGTTTCCCTAAAGCTTAAATCCCACATACCTTTAGCCCTGTGAGCGTAACGCAGCGTAGTGAGCGTCTCGTCGTAGTGCCTGGCGGCGGGGCCCACAGCAGCCACCATTATTGTCTTGCTGTTCCCGCCCAACGAGTCTTGTAATATACGTGTTAACTTCGAGTCCCTGGTGATGGAAGATTTTTGTTCTAGTAAAATTATGCTATTATGTAAGACTAGCAGAGCCTCGTTGAAATCACGGCTTGTAATACAGACCACGTGACTTCTAGTTATTAAGGGAGCACTTTCAAGATTGTGGAAGTGGGTCAAATGGTGGGGGTTTTAGTTTTTCGTAGAAATCTGACTCCAGGGTGGGGCGATTATCCCCAAGTCAGCAAAAAAAAAAAAAACCAAGTACACACAATAACAAGGTTTTACGAATACAAACTGATTATAGTTTTAAGTCTGATGCAATGTTTTAGTTAGGTACTACTACTCTCCAGGTCCCTGCAAACTCCAGCAATTGCCAACTAACTTACTAAGTACTTTAGTAAAAACATTTATTATGGAACTTTCAGTAATATGTTATAAGGAAGTTTCATATTTTCCTGGTAGCCTACCTGTAAGGCACATGCGGGCTCGCCTCGGCGAGGGCGGAGATGACGTTGCCGAGCGTGGAGAGCGCCTGGTTGATGCGCGCCGCCTCCCGCAGGCGCTCGCCGCTCGCGCCCGTCTTGCGCTGCCGCTCGCTGCCCGCCAAGTCCACTAGGTTCAGCTTGCCCACGCTGACGAATTGTTAACATGTTAGACAAGGCAAGACAAGACAATACATTTATTTCTCTGCCAAGCACAAATAACACACACATAAAACAGAAAAGCAATATAAAAATACACAAACAACAGATGAATAGGCACAGTGTGGCTGTGCTTGTCAGCGAAGAGGAGACTTCGGCTCAGCATCAAGTCACGGTTGCCCGTGACGCTGGTCTTCCGCCGGCACTCAGTGAGAGGGGCGGTGTTACATACAAAAATACAGGAGAAATAATGATGAAGAAAAAAAGAACCGACTTCAACCAGTATTTTTCAACTTAATTTAAGTTCCCCTCGATTTATCTGGTCTGCCATCATCAAACCCTGACTTCCTTAACATGGGACCCAAAAAAAAATCCAAAAATCATCGAAATCGGCGACGACGTTATCGGTAAACAAATAAAAAGCAAGCATAATAAGTGCAATGGTCTTAGAAACGTTGTTGGGCTCGTCAATGTGAACAACTTTTACTATAGCGACAATGAGGGGAAATGACCGTTTCTTGAATGGACAATACATCGACATACAAATAAAAGTAAACAAATTTTATAGTGCAAAATCAATGTCAAAACATTGCATAATGTTGATGGATACAGTATGTTTATAGAGTCATCAAACGGCAGTCACCTTCGAAATCCCACACAAAACACTCTTATAACTCAGGAAATACGATCGATATCGTTTTGGCAAATTGTTATAAGAAATATTATGTCAAATGTGTGAACGGTGAATCACTTTATTGATTTTAGCGACGCTATAGTAGCCGTCAATGAGGTTTTGCAAAAAAAAAAACAATATTGTTCAATTAGAACTAAGTTAGTGAAGTGTATTTTTTTTTAGAACTAAGTTTGTATTTCTAAGTATCATTAAAAAAACTACGAGGCCTGATTTAACAAGAGTACACGAATATTACTGACAATATCTTGATACACATTTTGAATCGCAAAGAATAATGCAACATGCAAAATTTAATAGAGCAAATATTGGTATTTTCGTAAAACCATTTTAGTTTGCCGCTAATTATTATTATAAATAACGACTCTGTTACGATAGACATTTATTCATGTCACTACGAGGGATTTTATTATTTGGCGCGAAGTGTCTTCATTTAATTCTTAACTTATTATTTACTAGATGTATGGCGTAGTGTCACGTTTTTGTTCGACCCCGTAGGTGAAAGAATTATCGAAATCCGTAGAGTAGTTTAGTTTAATATATTCGTTACCAACATCCATACAATCGTTTCCTCTTTGTAATATTAGTATACAACAAAAATACACTTCACACCTTTTATTCCCAAAGCGGGGTAGGCAGAGACTTGCTAATCGAATGTCAAAGATCCACCAACCGTATTTAACGCAACGTGACGGGGGGTGTGAGGATTACAATGTTTTCCTTTATGAAAAAGAAGACCCCCCCATTGGTACACGTTCTGCAGCCGGTTTCGAACCCACGACCTCCTGATCACAAGTCAAGTAACCGACCCATGGGATGACAGACGATGTAAGTATAGATTGTAAAGTCTAATGGACGGCAAGTATACTGAAGCGTTGTCCACACGTCATTAGCGCCCACAAACGTCGCTCCCATTGTTAAACGATCCATATTTGACTAATACGGAATCGACAAACTGTCAAACAATATGTCCGGATAACATTACGTGTTAGGAAGTAATATTACATAAATTTATGACTTTTGATATACATATGTAGTATAACATTTAAAAGTGATATTAGTTTTTTTAGCGTCTGTGGTCCAGTTGGTCGGATACTTGACTTGTAACCGGGAGGTCGCGGGTTCGAGTCCGGCTACTGGACGTGTACGGACTCTTTCAGAGCCTATGTACGCAACGCAACGCTCGTACGGTGAATGACAACATCGTGATGAAACCCGCACACCACAAGGTGTGTGTACCAACAGTGATGGGTTCACCTCCTGTCACGTTGGGTTAAATACGCTTGGTGAACCGTGGGCATTTGCTTACTAAGCAAGTGCCTCTGCCTACCCCGCTTTGGGTTTAAAAGGCGTAAAGTGTACGTGTATTGTAGATGAATGATGGGAGGATCTATTGTCTCTGCCTACTGTTTTTGATGACAAGTGTGAGACTATGTGACAGGCGCGTGAGGTGTTGTATTTTTTTATATACATATATTTACTAGCTGTCCCGGCCAACATTTGTTTTGCCATAATAAGTTGCCTTTCCCTTTCCCGTGTATTGGGAGAAATACAACTGGTAGATACATAAAAAATAGATAGTAGCCGATTCTCAGACCTACTGAAAACGATATAATATAAAATTTTATAAATTAGTTGTATTAGGGTCCTGTATGGTAATTTTGTATAAGGTAAGTACACTTGTTTGTTATTGACATTGATCACAATATATACTGCATGTAAAAGGACCCAGAGCAATGGTCTTAGAAACGTTGTTGGGTTCGTCAATATGAACAAATTTTGCTATGGCTACAATGCCAAGAAATGAACATTTTTGACATGTGAACCTCCTCCGGCGGTTAAAAACTAGGCAGGAATAAAATTTAGCTGTTTTTGATCATAACTTGCGCGGATTTACTGGTTTGCCAACCCTTAAACGATAGTTCAAAATACGTGATGTACAACGATAAAAACAAAGCGAAGGAGCATCATACTAATATGATAACTTAGTAGGGCCCGTCAACACGTCGGACGCGTTCGCAAAACGATCAACGGCCTAAAACTGAACCAAGGTTAAGCCTCATTAAGACAATCTGTGTAAATCGATGCATGTTTAGTTTCAACGTGCCCCGTTTAGTTAGCTTAGCAGATATTCTTCCACGAGATTCGGCAATTCTTTACTGACCTACATACATAGGTACAATAAAACAAAGATTATATGTGTTACGATTAATAAAAAGTATTGTTTTTTTATCGCTATGATCAAGTGTTTGACCACTATCCTGCCTGATGTTAAGTAGCGATGTGGTCTACGATGGAGCACACTTGTTCATTAGATACCTATTCACTCGCGTTATTGCGTATTTGTTTTATTGTATTGTAAAAATAACTGTTCTAAGGTTTTATTGGGAGATATAAAACTATTAAACCTTCCTTGGACTTCCACGAATAACTCAATACCAAAATTAGCCAAATCGGTACAACTACTCTAGTGTTTTAGCGAGCGAGCATTAACGAACATGGATACATAGACTAGATTGGTGATGTCCTGACGGAAGTTGTCGTGAAAACTACTCGAAACCGAAGTTCCTGTACGAATGTTCATGAAGTGAAAGGGGTACGTCAGAACCGTGACAAATGAAGATCCGTAACCTCTGAGGCTTGAAGTGTACGTATGAGTGAAATAAAAATAGAATACGCACTTGTAAAGAATCCATTCCGTTATCACTATCCGATATATGCACTTACAATAGTGTAGAAATATAGCCATAACACTCAAGTGTTAGTATTTGTATTTGCACTGAATCAAAACATTCACCTCTATACACAAAGGTACGTAAGTACTTACTGATAAATAAAATTGCTGTTATTTATCGCGAGCGAATAATTATTATATTATCATTGATAATGAGGAAGATAGGTGCCTTATTTGCAAAATGCAGAAACAAATCAATTCAAACAAACAAAACATCAAACCTTACCTCTTTCTAATTTTTTTTTTACAAGATACATGTCGTCATTAATTTACAACCATTTTAAAATAATAAACACAGATTTATATCGGCAACAAGCTTCGTCAAAAATGTAATGCCCTAAACGAATTAAATGTCAATAAATTAAATTAAATTATAATATTGGTATAGATAAATAAGGTCTACGAAGTTTCATTCTCTTCTCCTGAAAGTTTAGGGATAAAAGATAGTCTAGGCGGTATATTACGGTAAACGAAAACAACGAGCGGAAACCCGCATACACTAGACATGTAGTGGCTTCGAAAAACTAGGAGGTTCATTCCACTGTAGATACTGTCATAAAATATGGTTAACTTTCGACATGGATGTAGCTCGGAAAGAGGCGAAACTTAAATGGGATTATGTTTATGTTTATTTACCAACTTAAGAGCTAACACACATGAGAAAAATAATAATAATAGAAGAAACAATAGGAACAACAATCAATAATACACACATAACATAAGGACAAGGCAATCAAAAGCGTACCAACTCGCACTGAGCAGTACCTACTGAGCGTGTGCCAGATCTCAAGACAGCAAAAGGGTCTCGACTCAGCATAATGCCACAGTTACCTGCGGCGCTGGTGTTCCGCCGATACCCGTTAGAGAGAGAAGCCACACATCAACTCCTAGTTATAAGATACATACATACATACACTTCACGCCTGTCTCCCAGAGGGGTAGGCAGAGACTACAGATCTCCATTTGTCACGATCCTGACATACCCTTTCGCTTCATCTACATTCATACATCTTTTCATACATGACCTCCGATTTCGAGTACTTTTCACGCCACCTTCGGTCAGGACATCACCAATCTGGTCTTTATATGTCTGGTCTTTATAGTTATAAGATATACTTACATAAACAGTTTAACAAATAAACAGATTTAGCTGGCCGTGTTGCTCGTATGTCTCCGGATCATTGGACAAACAAGGTCACAATCGCAACGGCAAGAGACAGCGTGGTCGACACCTTAAGAGATGGCCCGACGAGATAGTCTGCCAGGAGAAGCCTGGTGGACGACTGCTCGAAATCGTAGGAGAAAATAAAGAGAGGCCTTTGCCCTGCAGTGGGATTTAGTGGGCTAATATAATAACGTTCGACTGGGTGAAAAGATTTTGTTTTAAAGCTGGTTTTACCCAAAGGTTTAATGACCATGGCATCTATCAGTGGCGTGCACACCATATAGGCAAAAATACACTGCCTACCTTAGTATTTTGGTTACCCGACCTAATAATACAGTTATTGCTAGATCCTTTTTTGTTGTACTCACTACATAGGCTAACGAAGGTCCTGTGTATTGTGTGTGAGTAGATATGTAGGTATAGTCGGCCAAGAATCTGCTCTACCACTCTAAGGTTGAAACTAATATGAATGTCATTAAACATTAAGGTTCATTGTTCACTTGTCACAATATAACAACTCTACCTTATTGATGTTTTAGTGACACGGGAAGTGTCGTCAAAACTGATAGACCATTTTCTTGGCCGACCGTACCTATGTTTCGTAAAGACAAGTTACCTACACATAAGAGTCAATCCTTGGGGATTACTGCCTACCTTGTCGTAAAAGCCAGTGCACGCCACTGGCATCTATGAGAAACCTCTCGCAAAGCAGGTAAATAGATAAATTACTTTTAATTAAAAGTCCGGTTAAGACATTTCAATTGTTTAATAACCACTAAACAACTATGTTTACATAATATCCAGGTGACAAATATAAAACAAAGCATAGTTATCAATGCTTTATTTAATTTTACGAACAATACAGCGCATTCATTAAAAACCTATTGTCAAAGATAAATGCCGTTTTCAGTTTCATTACGATGCACACCGGCGCGTGCGCAATGATTAATGTATTTTAGGGTTCTGTAGTATTACAAAATGTACTTAATTAAATATGTCTGAAAAATACTAAATTGAGGAGAGGCCTATGTTCAACACTGGACAAATATGGGCTAATGATGATGCATTTATGGTAAATGTAGTGTGAAACGATTTTAGATAATTGTGGGCTGTTCGGCAGATATGACAATGTACGAAATCCTTTATTTATATTGGTGGCACATTCAATAGATATTTCAGTTTATCGTGTTCCGTTTAGTAAATAAAAAAATACATTTAACGCCCTCAATACCAAAACGGTTATCTTTTATTAGGTCACATCAAATCAATGACAAGAGGTTTGTTTAACTTGAACTATTACTATTACCTTAATAATATTAACACAACTTACCATCTAAAGACAAAACAAATTGCAAAAGAAAAAGGAACCGATTTAAACCTTTTTTCACTACATACTTGTAATTACCCTAAGGCTTCACTATTACCCCAACTTATAACATCAGAAATTTACGTCATCGGGCGGCGGCGGCAGCGACCCTCACTCCCCGCCTCCCCGCGGAATAATTACCTAAGGCGCGGTATAGCAATTCCGGCCAGTCTATAGCCCATGCCAATAGTAATAATAATGATGATACGGATAATCTACGGAACCCCCACGCTAACTACGAAACTCCATTTTTTTTACACAGTAGGCACTACACTTGGCTACCTAGTTTTCCTTAGTTTTTTATAATATCCCCGTTTTGCCACTTAACATGTTTCCTGAACGCATCAATCATAATCATAACAAAGTACTGTCATAACGTGCAGTAAAATAGTTCATGTTCTTTCACTCTTGACAAACGAGTTGGATTAGTGGTCACCCTGCATACTTAGGGTGTTGGTAAAAAAATTGATTTGGCAATCTTTGTGTATCTGTATATCAGTGGAGTGCACACCATATAGGCAAAAAGACACTGCCTACCTTAGTATTTTAGCTTCCCGACCTTATAATAGAATGATTGCTAGATCTTTTTCTGTTGTACTCACGACACAGGCTAACGAAGGTCCTGTGTTTTGTAGGTGAGTAGATAGGTAGGTGACCTGTTGTTACCTATACATATATGTCAATTCGTGGGGATTATTGCCTACCTTGTTGTAAAAGCCAGTGCACACCACTGTTGTAAGATATATATTCAATCATCATTAGCCTAATGACGTCCACTGCTGGACAAGGGCCTCGCCGAATGATTGGATTGGAGGGATATGCCAATAATCGCCACGCTCGGCAGACGTTGGCGATCGCAGTGGTGTTGTGGTTTATTCTTTATCACTTGGGCTGTATTCATATTTTTGTACTTTGTGATCAATACATAGTAAAACACGAAGTCCCCTCTCGCTGTGTGTCTTATGTTTAGATCATTAAAACTATACAAGGGATTTCGATGCTGTTTCTCTTAATAAATATACGTAGAATGATTGCAGTGAAACGTTTATATTGGTTAGGTTTATTTTGTATAGGACGCCCTCAGGCAAGGTGGACTGATGCTATACGCAAGATGGCTTGCAGAAGCTGGATGCGAGAAGCCGAAAACAGATCACAGTGGCGTGCAATTGGCGAGGCCTATGTCCAGCAGTGGTCAAGTATGGGCTGATGATGATGATGTGATGTCGGGAGCAATGAGTCACTTGTTGTTGGTTCGACTGATGGTTCATTAGTTCTCAAGATATGCATTCACAAAGCATATATGAGGAAGGTACATACTACAGTATCAGCACTGCACTTTCTATAAAAAAGGTCGTTAATCAGGGCGTTAACTTGCAATTTATTTGAGGTATACTTCATATTGCAATTAGTTCATACAACCACGTGGGTAGGTTAAGTTTTGCTCTCGGTGCTAAAACCCTTTATTTCAGGTGAAATTGCGTGTAAAATAAACAACAGGGCGTTTATCATACAAGATAACTCTTGCAAACATTAAAATTTCGTATTGTTCTTTTGTGCAACACAATGTTACACATATTACATTCCGCGAAACAAGTTTAAATTAACTTAAAAGAAAACAACTTAACAGAGTACAGCAAAAAAAAAACAAAAAAGCGGCTAATTACAGAAAGAAAATAAATAACAATAAAATTACATTAACATATAAGTTTACGGAGTTATCAGCAACCACGCACATAATTAGGAAAACGCTACCCTCTTGGCTATGTGCTGCGAAATATGTTGTTCCGCAACGCCGGTCTTCCGAGGGAAGCGGGCTTAGATCTTTAAAACTTCACAAGGAAAAGTGGAAGAGAGCAACTTGTTCTATAGAATTAGAATTGACCCCTGTTTGAATAGCACGGTAATATAAGACATCACTCACCGTATGGCGCCGCTGTCTCGATGCGCACACTCTATAGTGACGAGGAATATGGCGTGGCTGCGGGAGGAGTGCGCGTTCATGTCGGTGCGGCCGAGAGCGCGCTGCTTGCGACCGCTCTTCAGCACCACGTCCATTTCCGCCGCTGACTTGCACTCCACCGAGCGCATCTCCGGGATATAGAAGCCGTTCAGGTCTTGCTGTAATGACAAATGTCAATAGCTATAGAAGTTTCCGTTGATATTCATAAATTAAGCAGTTTGTTAGATATATGCCTCCGTTAAGTATGGGAGCCTAACGTGGTAGGATATCATATGTAATATCACCTCCTCCCTCGACCCTCGCGCGTTTACCGCCGGCCATCCAGAAGTACGATTTTTTTTTTAAACACAGTGAACAAGCGTTTGATCACCATCTTGCCTGACTGATGTTAACAAGCGACATGGTCTACGATGGAGCACACTTGTTTATTAGCTACATATGCCGGTGACTTGAAGACCTCCAGATTATACTGCGCAGGAAACACAGACTCCGGCAAGTCATTCCACATCCTGGCCGCTCGCACTACGAAAGTAGACGCAAACAGTTTCGCTCGCATAAATGGAATATCCACCTAGTAAGGACGGCGCTTTGCCGATCTCTTAGGTGTTCTATTGTAAAAGCGCGATGAGGGTATTAGGCAATGCCCGTAGCACACTCTCTGAAATGCACCCGATAGAAGACAGATAGATTTTTTTTATTCGATCCTGTAGTTTCGGAGCCTATTCGATTCAAACAATCGAATATTTCCTCTTTATAATACTAATTAATGACAGGCATTGTCTGCATAATATTCGCCGGCCATGCATAAAATACACGACTAGGTAAGTGGGTATGCATGACACACGCTACTGAAAATCATAACCATCAATTAGGTATTTTAAGTGTGTGCGTCACAGTGGCTGTCTGTAGGTGGTTAGTTAGGTACATGGAAATAGAATGCACTCATCCAGACTTGAATCACAGTTTGAAATAGACGTGGGAATACTCGTTTAATATTCAGGGTTACATTTAATTAACAGGGTTTTAAACGATTGCCAAACAAAACAATAACATGCTTGTCTGGAATGCAAATGGAATGCATCAGCTGTTTTACTTCGTGGCATGTCGTTGAAACAAACATGTAATGAGGGATCTGTGGAGATTTAGGTTTATTCAGGCTATGAGATAGAAACTTTTAACTGAAGGCCTATAGTTATGTATATAATATTATAAATGGGAATGTGAGTTTGTTTGTTTGTTCCGCTTTCACGCCGTAACTACTGAACCGATTGCTTTGAAATTTTGCAGACGTATAGTTAAAAGTCCGGTTTAAATAATAGGGTACTTTTTATCCCGAAAAAAAATGATATTCCCGAGGGAAAACAAAAATAT
>SJJU01022564.1:0-16622 GCA_012932125.1 Conopomorpha cramerella | reverse complement strand
CGGTTATTATTTTCTTTACAGTTATGTTTGAATTTTCTAATTATAATGTGGTATTTAACCCAGTCAATGACTAAGGTCGTTGGTCAATTCTGGGTGGTAGATTATCCCGGGAATACCACCTCCATCTTTCATTTCGAGATTATCATTTTTTTTTAAATTATTGTCATTTGAGTGTATTTATTTGTTAAAGAGGATTGACTAAGTAATGTCTTAATTGTATACGTTTTTTCTATGATAACTATACAGTTAAACGAGTCAACCATAACTAAGGAAGGAGGTTCGAGAAAATCCGTGTAACCTGTAATATTTTGAAGTCGACCCAAAATGAAAATTCGAAATTCAAAATTTGATCAGGAATTATCGATATTTCAGGAGCTATTTGTTTGTATAAGCTTTCGAATGTTCAAATCGTACTACCTTTATCGGTATTGAGCGGTAACAGCGCTGCGGTTATAAAGGCACTGACGCACTTGCTAATTAGTACCATGTTGTTTGACCGATTCCCGTAAACTCATTAATATATTGTTACGATTTCGGTTAATTAAAAAATAACTGTTTTTTATTTTGGCGCATGCTATTGGGGCATTTTGACTCTTTACCTCTGACATTTTTCTTTTCTGAAGGATTGGTCACTTTAGGAAGTAAGAAATCACCTAATATTGGTATCCCATCAAAAACAATACTTGTCAAAAAAACCAAGTCTCGCAACTCAGTTGTTCTACGGTAAAAAGTGAGATCCATGTAATACCAAGTCGGTTAATACGTCCAGTCCCTAAGACCACGACCGCGGTCCATAACCAATGAAAATCCATTCTGTCTGGAATCTCCGTAATCGAAGCATTAAACTGTTACGTAATAATTAACAGCATCAGCGTTATAGTGACGCATATCAATATTAAAAATAATTTATGTTATATATATGACTCGGCCATCGCATGAAAACACGTGTAAATTAAATTATTTAGTGCGATGGCCAAGTCAATATATTTATATAAAACACTAGCTGTCCCGGCAAACATTCGTTTTGCCATAATAAGTCGCCTTTGTACCCTGTGTATTGGGAGAAATACAACTGGGAGATCCATAAAAAATAGATAGTAGCCGATTCTCATACCTACTGAATACGCATATAAAATTTGGTGAAAATCGGTAAAGCCGTTTCGGAGGAGTATGGCAACGAAAACTGTGACACGAGAATTTTATATATTAGATTAAAGATTTTTAATATTGATATGCGTCACTATAGCACTGCCTTACTGTGTGACTGTACACTGTGACTAGCAAGAACGAGTATATGTAAAATACCTCTTTAGATGGAGACACCCAACCAGCCAGCCACATTTCAAACTTCGAACAGTCGTCAAATGGCATTCAGCTGGGAGATGGGTAGGCGCGTCAGCATTTTGCGGAAGCCACCGTCGTCGGCGCTTGTCTGACGAGGGTCGTCCATGTGTGACAGCTCGGCCCATTGGCACAATGCACTTGACGCGGGGAAAAATATCTTTTAACACTTGTATAGCTACCCAGTTATTGTTAGTCATGCGACTATAAAATTCATGAGACGAGAGCTCAGTAAACGCTCATCTATCTATCTTTGACCAGATTTTTATTGCTATTTACTATAATCTGCCGCGAGATATGATTAAATATCGTCTGATTTTACCAATAATTCAAAAACATGTTTAACTCGTTCACTTGTAAAATTCATGTCAGAAATGGTTACACGCGCATAACTTTTATTCAACTGCACCAAATTGGTTAATTAATTATAGCTTTGTTTGTACAAAATTGTGTTTACGCCCGAAATTGCCACGCGATGGGGTTTGTTGCGAGTGCAATCGAGAAAAGTCTACTTGTTCATCGAGTATTTTGTTCGCGCCGAAAATAATTCGATTTAGAATCGTTCAACCGGTCTTCCCGCATCAGAAGGTTCCTTCTCGCGAAGCAAGTAATAACAATTGGCCCTGTCGCAAATTTAATTTCCGGTATGTGTCGCTCCAGTATTGTTTGCTTTCTCTTTTTACGCCGGCGTTTGGTATAAGCCGATTAAAGTCTGCGGGAAGCGTGATTAGAGTTCTGAAATGTGTCGAGGTGTGGCACTGTGTGTGTTAACGTGTATACGGGCACGTGTATGAGCCTCTGTGTTAGCATATTATCAATATTATATCTTAACGTCAGAAGCATAAAGTCGGATGTGCCATATTGTTACAGTGATACATGCGACCTTATTCTTCTGACGTCGAGATATATCATTCAATGTATTATCATAGTCATAGCCGTCCATAAGTTCTGGACATAAGCCTCGCCCATTTTTGTCTTGGTAATTCACTTCAACTTGGCCGGTCAGTCAGTGATTGAGTTGCGGTTTATTTTGGACGCCGTTGTAAATACTGAGACTAACAGAGTTACAGTAGCGGAAAAAAGGTGATATTACCCCGACGTGCTGGATTATAGGCCTAGCCATAGGTCCCCAGGGAGAGAGATACCGGGGGCAGGTTTTTGTTTATCGACTCCCTGCTAACTGTGCTCGGGTCGCTTGGTCACCTAGCGCAATGTTAATGTAATATGTAATGTAAAATTTAAAACACGTTCTTCCATTACATGGGTCGGCTGGCACGGAGTACGTTTTTCATCGCTTTTTCCTGCATCCTTTTGTGAACCGGTAGACCCATGTCATACTTTACGACATAAAATCAACAGCGAGAGATCAGTATCACTCATTATTGTCTGTATTCCGACTTTGTATAACCCACTGTCGCTTATGGGTTTCTTCACGTTTTTCGTACGTATACACCAAACGAGGTCAAATATAAAATTGGAAAAAAATATGTTGCATTCCAGTAAACTTTTTTGTGTAATGTTTTTACTCGTATTAACAAAATACAAAAGCTATATTGTAACGTCATCGAAATATTTCATCCATTTTTAGGTTCCAGTAAAGTACTTTGTAAAGCTTTTCAACAGAAATTTCACTTTACCGCGCTGGCCAGCACTCGGCACCGGCGCGGCGGTAGATTGATTCCAGGAATACCCCACGGGTACACATATTCGACAAACGCCGGACAAAACACCGCCCCGTTAATGAATATTGCCTTTCACAGAACGTGTACGTCCAATATTTTAAATCTCTACTGTCAGACGGGATCGACTAGGGTATCCGCTATTTTTTTTCACGAGTCCCGATGGCAATACAAAATGTAAGAGTGTGTCCTTCCAGTTCGGAGTTGAGGAGGATTTGGTACTCCTAGGTATTAGTACTACTAGGTATTAAAAGGACCTGTATCGAATTGAAATATCTATGTGATTTGAATCTAATTTACATTACAATACCTCCTATTTGCATCTGCGTCTTAAGCGTAAAGTCAAATGTACCGGTTCTCGAAAACAGCGTCTCGGATGCGGGCAACAAGGGGTGCACTCCATACAAGGCAAGCGGTAACCACTGCCGACCCTCTACCCGCAAAATTCGAAACTGAGGCCTCGGTCTCGTCGTTTCTAATAATATCGAAAATTCTATAATTGTTGAAATAGTCACTAACTAGCATCCACAGCATAACGTTCCGTCCATAGCACACAAAAGAACTCATCAGAAATAGATAAATACATAAGTGCATAGTCAGATTGACGGAACGTTTATGTGTTCGGTGTACCGAAAGGTATATTAAAAAATATACTGGTACCGTTTTCATTCGGTAGATTTATGTAAATAGTTAGCAATGTTTGATTAATGGCTTTATTGAACCTTTTTGCAGCCGCAGCAAAGTCACTTTGAACAAGCCTGGCTTTATTAGTATGTTTTTATGCCCTGCTAACGTTGTTCATCCGTTCGGTGAACCTTTTGGCTCACAGAGCGTTCATAACGTACCACAAAGTTGTTTTTCACTAAATTGACTTTTTCTATGCTCTTTGAAAGCACATTGAAATTCGAAAACTGGAATTGACATTCCATTTTTTGTGTGACTATACCTAAAGTTTAACAAGAAACATAATGGATTCTGGTTTGCACAGATTTTAAAAAATAAAACAAACTGAAATAAAACCTAACAGTAAATCTCGACGTCAGAAGTATAAGGTCGGATGTGTCATATTGTGTCAGTGAAAGATCCTACCATATGCTTCTGACGTCGAGAAATCGTAAATTATAGTTTCATAAATCAGTACACGTTGCAGCTCGTAAAACATATTAATCTACACTAATATTATAAAGAGGAAACCTTTCTTTGTTTGTAATGAATAGGCTCAAAAACTACTGGACTGGACTGTTTAAAAAATCTATCACCATTCGAAAGCAACATTAGCCACAAGTAACATAGGCTATATTTTATCGCGACATCCCCACGGGAACAAAAACGCAAGTAACACTGCGCGGTACAGCTAGTGTTATTATAACACAGAAACACTGTCCACTTACTAAACAAGGTTGGATGTCTTCATTATAACATACATACACCCACGCCTGGATACCCCAAAAGGGGATGGACTTAGGATCACAAGGTCCTTTCGGCCACATTTAGCATAATAAGGAATTAAGTATATCAATATGGGTCTTCAGTCACAAGTTGCTAGCTCATAGCCTGAATAAACTTTAATCTCCACATCCTACACCTAGTCGGCTCCTACGTGCCAGGAAGAAAGACAGTACATCAGCTATTTACATCACAGATCCGCATCATAAATAGGATAAAATGCGACCTTAAAAATAGCAAAATAAATACACCTCACGCCTTTTAATCCCAAAGCTGAGTACGCTTTAATCTTCGTGAAGTAAGGCGGCAAAATGTAAATGACAATATTAATACCAAAAAGCAGACCTTTTATCATAAATCTCGTACTTGTCGATTAGACTCATACGAAGGTCTAAAAGCTTAAAAACTTTTCACAGTATTTTTCGAACATGAAATGATTTTAATATCTTCAAAGCAATTTAAATGTTACCTTTTTAGATTTTACCTCGGCGAGCGCATCCTACGCTCGTTTAAAACGTCAGAAACATGTTGAAATACCACGAATAGTGCTGCCAGGAAAAATCCTTTCTACGTGTTGAATTTATATAAAACAATTTTCCTGACTTCATTTATAAATACACTAGCTGAGCTGCTCCGGCGAACGTTGTTCCGGAATATTCAGACTTTACATAAAAATGCTAATAGCCAGATAATGAAGTAAACCAATCTATGTCATGAAGTTTTTAAGGCAGTAATGCTAAAAAGTTACGTGAAAATCCGCCCAATGTTTTTGCGTATAATACTGTTAATTTAGCCGTGTGGTGACGGCGAATAGAATACATGTGTCACCACCTCAGCCCATATTTTCCTGTCGTGAGGGTCGTAAGAGGCGGTCGAGGGATCTGGCAGCAGCTCTCTCTGTGAGTTGAACCACAACACCACTGCGATCGCCAACCCGCCTGCGTGGCGATTATTGGCATTCCCCTCGTCCAGTCCGTCCGTTCCGTCATGTGGCTGGTGATGAATACGGTCATACATCCCATTGTCAGCTGATGCATGTGATTGAGAAGTTGATATCGGACTTCAACACAACCAAATAGTATCCAATTTAAACTGCACCGGTAATAATAACCGTATTATTGAGACTAGACGAAACCTTATGGTCCTTTGTTGTCGTGCGACAACCCATTACGTATAGTCCGCCGCGAACGGAGACAATGGCGGGATTACGTGGGACTTGCATCCATCAAAAGTAGCGATGACCATTGGCTTCTTCATAGACTACTATCCTTCTCTTGTGACGTATGAAACGAATGAGATAGAACTACAATGTTACAGGCAGACAAGTATGTTCTAACTAAAAGATAACGGTCTGTTTTACTTTTCTCAAAACGCCATCTCTATGTATTTCCAGTATCAAAAATAAATATACTTTACGCCTTTTAATCCCAAAGCGGGGTTAGGCAGAGGCACGTGCTAAGAAAATACCCACTGTTCACCAACCGTATTTAACCCAACGTGACGGCGGGGAGCCCATCGCCGTTACAGGGTTCACACACCTTGTGTTGTGCGGGTTTCATCAGGATGTTGTCCTTCACCGCACGAGCTTTGAAATGAGTCCCAAAAGAGTGAGACGTCCAGAAGACGGACTCAAACACGTGACCTTTCGATGGCAAGTTAAGTATCCGACCAACTGGACCACAGACGCTTTACAATAGAAGTACTATTATGTAGAGTTGTTAAAGATAATATTCGCGAATAGCGCACTAGTGCAGTCTGATTCGTCCGGCGACGCATTATATTTTGAAAGCTGCTACGTCCCGTGTAGTTCGGTTCTGACAATGGCGTCCATATGACAGCAAAAGCCTTAATATTTTGAAGTGTACTCTCTCTATTCCACGATTTTTATGCTTCTTCGCGGATAACTTCGTCGTTTATGTTTTTTTTTTGTTTTTGGAAAAAAGATATTTTTTACGTGATCCCATGATAAGGAAGTCAGAACCCAATAAATCGAGGGGATCTTTGATAAAATCGTAGGTGTGGGCGACTATTAAGTACTGTTTGAAGTCCGTTCTTTCTTCTTTACCCTTAATCAGACAAGTTTTCTGATGGATTTTGGACTCAATTGATTTCGTTTGTTATTCTAATTAGCGACTCCATCACATAAACCCGCGTATTGTTTATTATCAAATCTAGTGTTTAAGTACAATGTGATTTTTTTGTTTACTGTTTAAATAGGTATGTATGTGTCCTGTAGTGATTCATACTTTGTATGATTATTCTGTGATAACTTTTCCGAAATCTTTAGATAACTCCAGTGAAGACATTCAGTAAGGTTCAAAGTATGTGTTGAGAATATACTAGCCTTTGTTTGATTAAGGGTTAAAAAAGCTAACCGTACAAAAGACTAACATAATAAGGTGAAACGATGAGTCTTTAGATAATTCCAGTGAAGACATTCAGTACGGTTCAAAGTATGTGTTGGTCAATTGGGAATATACTAGCCTTTGTTTGATTAAGGGTTAAAGAAGCTAACCGTACAGAAGACTAACATAATAAGGTGAAGCGATGCATGTACCTCCCAGCACATAATGTACTACGGTACGAGAACTTTGAAGATTATGTTACTAGTATGACGAGATGAACACTTGATTCGACGGGTCAAATGTAGATGAAAACATGTATACAGTGAAATGTCCATGTCACGGATGTAATTAACCAGTGTACTGGTTGCGGTCAAGCCAATGCGGTTAAATGAACGAGAGTGAGCGTTAAAATAATAATACGTTTTTGTAGAGCTTTATTCTGGATTATTAATTAATTAATGAAAATATCTACTTATGCGTGAATATAATACTATGATGTATAAGTAGGCCGTTAAGCAGGTTTTATAATTTAGTATTTTTACCCAATAATAAGATATATAAAAATCCAGTGTAATGATGTTTGTTCCCAATGAACTCTTCACCAAGGCTACCGATATTCACAAAAGTTGGCATGTATGTGTAATTTCGTCCAATTTGAGGGATAGGATAGTTTATATTTCGTGACATCCACTGCTAGGCACAGGCCACCCTGGAGGTTATACTAATTTTATGTTCATATTAATAGTTAAGACAGGACAACGTCTGTCGAGTCCACTAGTATTATATACTTTATTACGTACTTACGTAATAAAATGATGATGATGACGTACAATATTACATCTATAAGTCGGAGAAGGCTGAGAATTGTCAGACATGGTGTGGCTCACCATATCTAACTATGAAATAAGCCTAATCATCCTATCAGCCTACTAACGGACATAGGCCTCCTTAAAGACGCACCACAACGATCTTGTGACTTCTATTGAATATCCACAAATAATGCCTAGGAAGTATAAAGTCCTGTTTTAGCGTGCTCCAAACTTTAGACGTGAGTGTGGATACGGAACTAAATCTAGAAGCTGGTAAAGTTTCTATTTTCACTAACAGAATTGCTTTATTTTCAACTAGCGGCCCACCCCGGATTCGCACGAGTGCAATGCTGAAACTACGTGTTTCTTTATTATATTATGCTTGAAAAATACATATAAACATTTCTCGGGAATTACTCTACCTAATAAAAGCGGTATCAAAATCCGTTGCGTAGTAAAGATATAAGCACACATAGGAACAGACAGCGAAACCTACCTAACTGGTGGTCAAACAATTGTTCATTGTATTTAAAAAGAAACTATAGCTGACCAGGCAAACATTGTTTTCCCAATATATACGTACATTATTAACAGTGTTTTCCTACTATTATATAAATGTTTTGTAATCATAAATCTACGCGAGAATGCTTTATCAACTAAAAAAAAACCGTACCAAAATCCACTGCGTAGCTTTAAAGATGTAAACTAACACAGAGACATCGGGAAGCGACTTTGTTTTACACTATGTATTGATTGTTATCTCAACGTACCAATCAGACACGTCCTTAGGAACGTAGCACAAGTTAGCTCTATTGGAAACGCACCCTAACACCTTTTGAGCACTCGATAGAGTTGTGTGTGTAGTTAAGTACAAATATATACACGCCTACGTCTTGTTGTGTAGATATCTACTACTATCTATCATCAGGTCACTTGTTGATCTCGAACGCCCGGATCAACAAGTACATTGAGATTTTCGGGGCGCGTTATCATAAACCCATCTAACACAGTCTTATCACGAAGTCTGTGATTAGTTATTGATGTGGGAGAAAATAGGATAAGAGAAAGAGAAATATTATGATGAATATTCTAGCTAATCTTTCTTGTATATCGCAGTTTATTGCAAAAATACGTAAGTTCAATTTTGTTTGAAATGCAAGTTAGACAAACAATGAAACATGCCAAAAATCACATTATTTGGATGAACAGTTTCAGTTTTTACATACAAAAGACATTAATATTTGGTTTAAAGGTTTTGTATATAAAATAAATACCGCAGGAGTTTCTTATTTAGTGCATGCCTACGGCAAGTAGCTGAGATAAGTCCCAGCCTTTCACGTTTCTGAGTTTATCCGTTTAGACTGTACATTGATATCGTCATTCATGATTCCGTGTATTGAGAGGAAACTTACTGACTTTTTAAATATATTTAATAAAATACACATGCATTTGTCTATTAAAACATGTCTGAACTTCCACAAATAATTGATAAAGACCAAAAAATTCGCCGAAACGGTCCAGCCGTTCTCGAGTTTTAGCGAAACTAACGAACATCAATTAATAATTATATTTATAAAGATTATTGTATGTAAATGAACAACCATGGTTATTTATGTGGCTTCCTTATTTATCTTGTTCTAGTGTTTCCAATGAAATATTAAAACGTGCCGGTTGTGTAAACTGTGAGCGCGATTCGTTTTACATAAACGCTAGGTTCCGTTTAAAATTAATAAAGTTGGATAAGATGACATGTGGCCACGTTTATATTAATGCGGTCTGCGGTTCAACAAGCAATATTTGTACAAAGAAATTTGAACACAGTTATTTA
The DNA here is from genome assembly GCA_012932125.1 of Conopomorpha cramerella. Taxonomy (NCBI): domain Eukaryota; kingdom Metazoa; phylum Arthropoda; class Insecta; order Lepidoptera; family Gracillariidae; genus Conopomorpha; species Conopomorpha cramerella. Next base: position 7,174 of record SJJU01022564.1, on the reverse strand, counting down.
TTTAATACTTTATTGCACTAAAAGTACAAAGGGTGAACTTAATACTAAAGTATTATCTAACAGTCGACCTCACAACATGGGAGAACATACGTGCGGGTCAGTATTATAAACATACACCAGTAAATCAAATTACAATACAAAGAAGAAAATTTTACAGTGAGTACAAACGTTCACAGAAACTTTAAATACATATATTTTAATAACTTAAATACATCCTAGTTCATTTTAAACGTACACAAACCGTTTAAAATTTACTATGTTCAAATCTCCCACCCTCCTAACTAAATCTTATGGGCTGGCGACTAGTACTGTCTGAAGTCTGTTTTTTTCTTTAAAATGGCTAATTATATTATACCACGTCTCAACGGTTGGTTAAACCCCTACAGCAGCATGTTTTATGTACAGTTTAATAGGTACTTAAATAAAAAGTAATACATTTCTTACAGAAAATATTAATAGATAGGTTGTCTAAAGCTAACCACGGAAATAATGCAGACGTTGTTGTATTATTAGGAATCATAGCAGTGTTATATTTAATATTAAATAATGTAATGTATGAGAAGTATTGCGGATTAGGGCCAAATATTAAGGACCTTACTAATAATGGCAGAATTGCTATTTCAGAGATACACAAAGCTCAACTTAACTTGTCAGTTGTATGTCAAATACGGAATAACCACTTTAAGTAGACCTGTAATAACCGATGCATAAGTGACAACGCGTTTATTGGCAAGGGGTTTAAACCAAATATTTAAATCTACTTATACGAGTATATCGTATATTTATTATTATATTAGATTTTATACAAGCAAGTTTTGTAAGTTTCCCGTGCAATGCTGAGCTAATATTTTCTCTGTTCAGCAGCAAGGCTTATTAACCAAAGTTTGTTTAATAAGATAAGCTACGTAGTGAGTTATTTTTAACCAGTTAAGTACTTTCCCAACTGTAGGTGTAAGTATCACTAACCATTGTAAATTGGCAGATGTCTTTGTCATCTTGTCATTAGTAATTGTAATCTCTCTTTCTACTAAAGTTTAGGGCAAATCAAGTAGACAGTAGGTACGCTTTAGCACACAAGCGTAGACGTTGTCTCGAAGGATCATCTCTTTCAATAGCCCAAGTCATGTTAGCAATACAACTGTGTTCGACAAACGATTTGACAGATCGATTTGTCACTGTCTAATGTCGCAATAATTTTCGACGATAGAGGTAATTTCATAATCGAAATGAAATCAATCAATTAAAACCACCAAATCAATTTATAATCGCCTACGCCGTGAATGTTTATTTCAAAAAACCTATTTATCTATACATGATACGAAGTGTCAAATCGTTTCTCGATTTATTTACTACTCTGACACGCAATATAAAGAGATAGCGTGTCGAGAGATAAATCTAAGCGTTTATGCTACGCATACAGATTTGTGAAGGTTGAACTACCGTGGAATGTTTTCAAGCTCACAGATCTAACTGCCTGGCGTTTGCCTAGTATCTTAAGGGCATAATTACAAAGACAAAAATGTAACAATATTTTCCCTTGTTTACGTAGTTGAATAGGCAAGTTTATTCGTCGAATAAATATTTGATCGAATATTGGTGGTTGGGATTTATATTAATCATTTAGTTTTGTTTTCCCTGTGTGGCTGTTCCTGACTTTTTCTATTTTTACCTCATATATTTTTCTGACAGTAAGCCTACGCTTTTTGCGGCTATTCGGATTTTGGACTGCTATTTTGTTTAGGGATATTCAGTGCGCAAATTTCCATAAAGGGAAACATATGTTTCCGGCACGCCAGAATAAAATGGACAGATGGAAAATTACGTAGGCTGTTATTTTGCTATTTTGATCGTTATTTTTTTGCCTCTCGTAAGTGACTATCTTAGGATAGGGTCACCTGACCCCAAACTAGGATACCTTACACCCATAGTACAGCGGTGCCATTAAACTGGTAATATATTTACATAAATATTTATAAATAAATGCAGAGATAAATAAATTCACACGAAACAGTCGCACACAACAAATGCCTCCGCTCATCACTGAAGCATCCAATCCAACAGCATCCTAGTGATGATTGCTGGTAGGCTAGAATGTCCCTACATCGGGCATTGTTGTAGCCAACATAGAAGCCAGCAAATTAGGTATTTTAGTGTAATAAATACATAGTAGAAATATGTTTTTTGTATTTATGTGTATGTTACTAAATCTAGTATAAAGTGTATAAGTACTAACAAAATATGGGCCTTTGTTACCCGAAATAAATGAATTTGAATTTGAAGCATTATCTCGGTGACGGGAATACAACCCGCGACCGTCGTCGTCCTAATGGCAGGTGCCCTAATAACTAGTCCATGGAGGTCGTCAATCGGTCGATTAATCAAACTTTATAACACTATATGACAAGATAACGAAACGGATATGTAAGAATATGGCAGGGGTCGTCCAACCAAACCAGCAAGCATATACGAAGAGATTTACCAGTATGTTGCACAAGCTGGCAATTTTTTTTTAACACAATGTACAAAACTTTGACCACCATCCTGTCTGATATTAAGCAGCGATGTGGTCTACGATGGACCATTACCTACCCCTTATGAGAAATGGGCGTGACGTAGGTAAGTATACGCACATACGTATGTATGTAGAACACCATGTATGTAAACAAACCCAGTAATAACGAAAAAGTAATAATTATACCTCAGAACCTTTAGTTGCCCTAAAGGAATTAACAGTTATCTCAGTCATTGTTATTAGTATCGAAATTAAATATCACAGATAGAAAAGATTTTAGCACCAAGTTGATATCAGAAAATGTTATTGTTGTTGAACATTTTTCTTCAGGATATTGTTTTAATTGCCAAGAAAATAAGAGTAAACGTGTATTTGTGTTGTATTGATTGTGTAATGTATCTGTTTGTTATTGTGTTTACTTCTAGAATACCACTAGGATACATGGTACTTTTGTGGAATTCAGGTTTTAAAACACTAGATAAAATACGTTTTGTAGATTTCTCTACAGAGAGGTTTTAACGTTCATTACCGTTTCACATTAACTTTGAAAAATTATGAGTTCAGAAATAACAGCAATGGAAATTGGACGCTACTAAGATTATTACGCACTCAAACTCTTAGTCAATAGAAATTAAGCAATTAAAAACGATAACACGTTATTATATCATTAAACTTTCATAAAGGTAAGTAGTACCCACATCTTTTATTAGACTGATTGTTGCGGTGCGAACAATACTAGCTTGCAAAAAAACCTAAGACCTTATTTAATATATGGGCGCTCAACGCGATACGCAAAGCACCACGTGTCCCTAAATGAGGCCTAAGGCATATGTATATGGAGTATGGGTAATTCCGGGCTATGGTCTACGTATAAACCGAACGCAGCACAGACCTGGTAGGTGGGAAAGCCCAACGTCTCAACCGCGACCCCCGATTTGCTATTCCGGCGAATCATCACTTCTACGCAAATTTTCAAGTGCATACTACATCAATTTGTTAATACAACTGTGCTGCGAGCTAATTGTAAACCCTTGTGCGAATCGCTAGGATGTGGAATGACCTGTCGGAGTCTGTGTTTCCTGCCCAGTGTAGTCTGTAGGTCTTCAAAGTCATCATATATATATATATAATATTATACACGATATATATCTAATAATATATAGAAACAGGTATCTAATGAACACCCACATTGCTGCTTAACATCAGGTAAGATGGTGGTCAAACGCTTGTTCACTGAGTAATAAAAAGTTATGTTCAACAGGCCCATCTATAACCAACTGTCAGTGTAAAGAAGGGTAAACGTATCAACGTAAATATGCCCTCTTCACTAGCGTGAATTTATGTACGTATTTTTAGTTTTTTTTTCTCCGTAATATCATGTCTATATTTAGCTGGGTTACTAAAATAAATTATACTTGTACGCGCCGCGTTACCCTACCAAAAGTTACAAGAATATTGTCGTAGCAAAATCTCGACGATGAAAAATATTTTGATCGACATACGAATCGAATATTTATGTTCCTACAAGCTTTAAGTAAACTTTTGATAAACTATTCGATCTTCATTATAAACAATGATGACTGTAGTTACTTTATAATTGGTACACGTAACTTTTGTAAGGCTTTTGATACTTAAGCTATTAGTTTTTCAACATATGGATTGCATGAGCCTAGACTCCCATCGTGCTTTTATAATAGAACAACCAGGAGAACATTTACGCGAACCAAACGGTTTGCGTCTACTTTCACAGTGCGAACCGCCAGGATGTGGAATGATTTGCCGGATTCTGTGTTTCCTGCCCAGTATAGTCTGGAGGTCTTTAAGTCACGGGTAAATAGATACCTAATGAACAAGTGTACTCCATCGTAGACCACATCGCTGCTTGTTCAATGCGAAATGTATTTCGAAATATATTTCGATTAAAGAATTCGCAAGTTTTAAAACGGTATGCGTAAAAAGGGTTTAAATCCATGTCGAAGAAAAATATCTCGTATTAGGTTACCTGGAAGAAATCGCTATGAGCGATAAGGTCGCCTTTTGCAACTTTTCCATTGTATTTTTTTATATTTGTAATGTACAGTGTGCAATAAAGAGTATATTCATTCATTCATTCATCTCGATAGGGAACGCCTAATAAAATTATACTACAGTAAAATAATATCATTATTTTGATCGTGAAGTACTTTTTTAAACGCATTTAACAAGAGTTTGACCAATGAATACAATATACGTCATTCTATCTAAACATTTACACCGATACTATTTGTATGAAATAATATCTGAATTGCAATTTATGCCTATTCCCAAACTTATTTGACCCAGCGCGGCGGCGGCGACTCTCCTATCGATTTTAATGGTGCCACAGCAGAAATATCCATTTATAAAGGGCTGGACAGTTATACAAAGTATGATTTGGTTTTTGCTTCAGACATACGAACAATGACTGCTTTCTGCTGATGCTTTTAAATATATTTTATGTTTTTTAGGCACAATGCGCGTGTAAAAGAACCACGAGCAATGGTCGTAGAAACGTCGTTGGGCCCGTCAATAACTAATTATATATTATAAGTAGTAATACTTTTATATTATATAATTTTATTAAATTACTAGTGGACGCGACACACGTTGTCCTATCTTAACCATTAATATGAATATAAATTTAGTATAATCTCCAGGGAGGCCTGTGTCCAGCAGTGGATGTATTTTTGTTACATAAAAGCCTTCTGTTGTCATTAATAAGCACAACAAAGAAGAATTAGCGAAATCGGCTCTCCCGTTCCGAAGTTATGCGATTACCAACACATTTTGGGATTCATTTTTATATTATAGACTAGCTATCCCAACAAACATTTTTTTTGCCATTAAAAAAATGCCTTTGTTCCCCGTGTATTGGGTGAAATACATCTGTAGATGCATAAAAAATACAGTAGCCGATTCTCAGACTTACTTAATACGCATATAAAATTTGGTAAATATCGGTAAAGCCGTTTCGCAGGAGTACGGTAACTAACATTATGACATGGAAATTGTATATATTAGATTACAATAGATACATACATACCTACAAAAGAGAAGACTCGGTCCACTTAAATAGGCCTACTTAAAAAAACAAACGTTGTATCCCTATGTATGCTTATGTCTGTAAAACTGCGCAACGTATTATGTTTAATCATTACATACACACATCAAAAGTGTCTAGGGATAAAGAACATTTTTAGCTCTAAAAAAATCGAATTTACTTAAATCAAATCTAATCTTCTGGATTGGTCTCCTACCTAATTCCCCATACCTGTCAATATCGATGACTTATCAACACATTTTGAATAAATTATGAATGAATTCAGTTTTAGTAAAATATATTATTGATTACATCATTAAAATATATTATTGATCTTCTAAAATGTACTTGATCTCTAGACACTTTTGTTGTGTGTAGTATATAAAACCGTTTAAAAACGAAGTCGCCTTCCGGTGTCAGTCCTGCTACATGCTTGTTATATCTTTAAAATAAAAGAAAAAAAAATACCTAGAAATAAAATAATCAGAGTGAGTGAGTGAGTCACTCAGTAACTAAAGAATAAAGAAGTATATATATAGATATATAGTTTTCGGCTGCAAAAGGCATTATGCTGGGGCTTTATCATCTTTGTAGTAGCTATCATAAATATACTTACTTTAATAAGTAGGTATCTTATTAGTCGGAAACTGCTGCCTTGTTAAATTGTAACAGATACTCTTCAAAACTGAAGCGCTTAATTACAACATCAATACGGAAAGCTACCAATGCTCTCTTGTCTGTCTTATTAAAACTAGATCTTTGCCACGAGTTTATACACGGGTAAATTAATTTGATACTTTTATTGTTTTTTTATTTAAAATTTTGTCTGATCCAAGAAAAACTGGAAGAATTATAGGTATAGAACAATATGGTTATGGTAATGGTATGGAACATTAATCCTACTAATATTATAAATGCGAAAGTTTGGATGAATGTATGCATGAATGTTTGTCAATCTTTCACGCAAAACGTGAAAGCTTATAAAGTAGAACAACATAATATAGGATATATTGGTAAAACAACGTTTGCCGGATCAGCTAGTTATTGTATATGGTACATTTATTAATAATGGTTGGTTATCAAAGTACCTTTCGACACATACAATGTAATAGGTACATTCAATTGTTATGTCTTTTTAAAGTGAATCTTTTATTACATCGTCTCAAACGTCTGTGTGTTGCATGTCGCGTGACGGTCGGCCGCGTAGTAGGGAGTTTCACTTTTACCGTGGTTTCGTAAAACAACACAACTTTTTTTTTACCAATAAAACAACAGGAAAATCTCATTAATATGTAGGTGTATATTTGTATTTTCTCATCGCCACACATGCACCAACAAACATTTTATAACTGAAAAAAATGGCTGTCTGTAAAGTCGGTTTAAGGACGGTAGTCTGACGTAACAGCAGTAGTAGTAGTACAACCGCTTGCGGAAACAATGACGTCATCTTTTTCGTGCATGCAGCCCGTAGTATCGAGTTATTAAACGTTTTCACGTCAATAATATGAATAATCATACACCATCAAATATATTAATAGACAATCTTCTGAATACGCTGTAATTATTCATTTCCTCAAAATGCACTTAATACAAAGTTGATTTTA
>SJJU01022551.1:0-10129 GCA_012932125.1 Conopomorpha cramerella | reverse complement strand
GTCAGTCAGTCAGCTTTTCCTTTTATATATTTAGATACATGCGCTCATTATCCGGACCAACTTTTTCTTATTCAGAAATTTATAGCGATTATAATAGTATAGTTGTTTTTGTAACCGAGAACTTTTAAACTTGTTTAAATGTATCATTTCTTATCCAACATTAACATCCAAATGTTCAGAAAAAGAAGTATACCATTTAAATCGCTATAATTCGCAGTCAACTCGGCACATGTAACTGTGTCGAAACGTCGGTCAAACTGAATGCATCGGCTTTTAATATTTGTATACTTAGGGCCTTATTAATAATGGCGGAATTGCTATTTCGTAGATACACAAAGCTCAACTTAACTTGTCAGTTGTATGTCAAATACGTAATACGTTCAAGTAGACCTGTAATAACCGTTGTATAAGTGACAACGCGTTAATTGGTAAGGGGGTTAGTGTATATTTGACCAGCTTTTGAGATCTTCACCGGCAGTGCTAGTATGTTCTATCTTTATGAATATCATGGTTATTGATACATACGCAAGGTACGATAAATACGCAAGAACGATTTATCGTATACTACAATGCAGCTTAACATCAAACAGGATAGTATCGGCCACTAGTACGCTTGCTAATTTTAATTAAAAGTTCTATCCAGTATAATCAAAAGCTACATACAATTTATGTTACAACTATGTTTAATGTCACTGTAAAACAATCCTTAGTTACACAACGAACTGATGAATGTGTTGTAAAGACGCAGGCATTCGAAACGAAGAAGTTTCATTCTTTTTTTCTGGTTTAAAGATTTTTAAAAGATCTGAAATATTTAATTTAATCCGTGCCGTATTAATTAATATTTATTTATTTAATACTTTATTGCACCAAAAGTAGAACGAAAGGACTTAATACCAAATTATTTTCTACCAGTTAAACTCACAACATTGGAGAACATACATAGGTGCGAGTCAGTAATAAAATAGTGATTGTAAGTTTGTATTGAAATCGAGTATATTATGATGTTTGAAAATCAACAGTAGTAGGTAATAATAATATTTTATTGTAGCATATGGCTAACCTTGCGTATTTCAACCCTAAGTTATTACAATCAGGCCAATGGAGAAAGGATATAGTATTCCTGACAAACCACTCTTACATGCCCTACACTTCAATACATAACTCAATAAAAGCCATGTCTTCACTTGCGCACAGTTATACCCCGCGCTCCAATGTTCTTCGTTAATTGTGTACAAAAGCTAATTTATGTAGGCGCTACTGAGTTCAAAACAAAACGTGTTTGTTCCCGTCCAACTGTGCAAGCAGAATGTAATGAACCCTTTTTTAACTGACGAAGCAAAAAGTCACCGAAAATAATGTAAACGTCCCATTTTTAATTAATAAAAGGAGGTTGGTTTATGTCGTTCACTGTGGGTTATTCTACTCTACTCTCTTTGCTCCTGACGATTGTTCAATACATAATTAGTGATTCTAGTTCATTCGGTTGCCTGATTTTTTTTTCCTCCTTGTCCTTTTCTATCATTCGGCATTTTCTTGGCGAGAGCAAAAGACCAAACAGTTCTGAAGTTGTACTATGTTTAACTTTTGTTTTTGGTAAGGAAGTGTTTTACTGGGTATAAACACGCAAAGATACATACATCTAATTTTAGTTTGTTATGCCCAAAAATAGAACAATGTATAAGAAGTAAGTAAGTATTTTGGAATTAATTATGAGCCTTGTAGTACGCTCTTCATCTTAAATTGAACGCCTACTCTAGTATCTATTTCAATCTTCACATAATCCTTGTTTTTTTCTTTGCAATTACTACTGTTAGTAAAGTAAAAAACAGTAGCATCAGAAGAGGAGTGTATCGCGCAGGATTATTTTCGTTTTCAGATATTTTCATGGTGAGGTGAGATCCGTGTAGCCTGTACTGATTTGCGTGAAGATTAATTTACTCTTGATGGGATTAACAGCCTGACTCATAAATTCGTGAACAGTTGGTCAAGAATCTGGTCTAACGATCTGGTCTTACCTTCTTTTTTGCCCCATTACCCCGCCAATAAACGCACGTTCTCTTACACAAAGGTTAATACAGATTATTCCCTAATTGACACAAAACTGACAAATGTTGAGCTAGGTATATGTAGAAATATCGACTCAGAAAGTGTCATTAAAACTGTTATAGCACTTTCTTAGCCGACCGTACATACGTTGGTTGGGAGTAAAACTCCCCAAGTTTGGCTCCATGTACCCGGCAGCGGCGGAGATCGTGCGAGCGCATATGTTTTCAGGGGTTAAACCCACACCCTTCCCTCTTTGGTCTGTAATATAATTAATTTGATGGGCCTCGGTTAAGACTTAAGCTTGTTTAAATTTGGAACGCGGGGAATTGAAATTTCCGGATTTCTGTTTGTTCCGTATAACACGTCAGGTTTCCTTCAGCCAATTGTCTGAATGTTCACATTAATTAAATTATGAGATGGAAGACATTACGGTGCTATTGTATGATATTCACGTACGTTTCTTCATAGTCATTGTATTTATGAAGGCGACTAAGAATATTATAAACATGTAGGTATAGCAAAGATTACAAGAAAATGTTTCTATCTAATTATGGTGGTGATGGTACACCACCACGGTGTATGGTGGTCTACTGATGAAAACAATGCCGTATTTGGAAAATAGACTATGAAAGCCACAAAATGTTTTACAAGGATAAGGTGAAGGTGGGTAATATACTATTATTTTTGCTTTGATTTCCCAGGAGACAGTGTTTCATGTATAATTAATTAATTATACATGTACGAATTATAAATAAATAACTTCGTACATGAATAAATTAATTTAAATGAAACATCAACTTTCATATCTTTTCGCAAAGGTCAACATTCTCATCGTCTCAACTAATTTATATTCACACAAGTGTACCCTGGAGTTGTGTCGGTGATGTTGCATTGGAACTTTACGAAATAAAACAGACCCGAGGCCCCCGGCCACAGTTTTAAAACAAATACAAAATGCAAACTTGCGCGGTGTCCCAACTATTTTGCTTCGAATTAATTTCGTGCTGAGGAAACAGTGGATATTTTAAATAGGTGTAATTTAAACGGAGCGTGCTGCAATTGCAGGTGAAATACAAAAGCGACGCGATATTTTGTTTGAAAACAGCGATGTGTGAAGCTGCACTTACTGGTGCTGAAATTATTTTATATTGTTTACAGCTACCTATAACTGAAAATTTAATTAACTCTGCAGCTTTGTGAATAATGAGATAATTATTCGATACAGGGAGTTAACGACAACCATTACCGATGCGTCTATGTACCTTACACTTGCTTTATGTGTTTTCGTATAAATTGGTAAATAGAAATACTTTTCCAGAATAATTGGGAAAATTTTCCGTTAACTCTGATAGGACTATTTACAAATTGCTTTACGACTAAACACAATTGTCATTATACCTCAACTGTACTGGATGTGTCTCTGCAAAATAAATGACCATTTACTTAACTACGAAACAAATAGGTCAAACGCTTTTACGCTCTCCCATTATCCAAATCGAATAGCCACTAGTTGAAGCTGGAAGCAGTCAGCGTTCAGGCATTAAAGATTAATTGTCAAATTAGTTCGACGGCAAGTGGCAAAACGTTGTAAAAAGCCAGGCAAATGCAGGCGGGCGGCGGGCGTGGGAACCTGGCAGGTGTGCACCCGATCGCAACTCACAGCCGCTAAATTGCACTATTCGATACGCCGATTCACTGATTTTACACGAGATTTCACGAGTTTTATTCGGGAGTCTGTGCATTTGTTCCAAACGGGAATGAATTATTTAAATTGTAGAATACATTTTTCCAAAACTACCTTGAATAATGTTCGTGACCGCTGTGTTTCTTTACCAGTTTACATAGTACGTCTATTCATTCGCCATTGTGCGTCAACATAATAATCCCAAACGGTTCACAAAATGCGTTCGAAATGATTGGAGTCTAAATGTTTCGCATTAAGCTGAAACTAGAATTAACGGACAACGCGTACTCAAAATGCATTCGCCTAATTTTATTCGGGAACGAGCGTCGCTTTATCGATGGCGGCCAATGATCGCATTAATCGAGCTCACCAAGAGTAACGGCTGCAGCCTGCTGCATTCACTTCTCCATGCTTCTAGTTGCTCCGGGAATTTTATGCCGGCGAGTGGAACGTCGCACCTGGCATACTGATCACCGTATTGGTATTGCGAAAATACGGGTGCTCTTTGAGATTTTACGGCGTCCGACATTTGTTTCTCTTTTTAAGAAGGATATTCGGTAACGGACTTTGGGAAATGACTGGTAAATTGGCAATAATTCCACTCTGCGTCGTACTTTTCCAAGACTTATACCGATTATGTTGAAACCGGCATCAAGTCATTTGTAGCATACATCTATTAAATATCATCATAAGTATAGTTCGTGCATTCCATGAACTCGCGCGGGCCTTAGATGTGTGAGTCGTATATGGATACGCTAGTTGACAGTTCAGACGAACAAAACTGCCACACACACATCTAAGGCCCGTGCGAAATGCACGAACTATATGTGTGTTCAAACTTATACGCATAGAATACTTACAATTATTGGTAAGTAGGAAGCCTAAGGAGACGCCGACGAGGACAACGACGACCACCAGGAGCAGCACGATAAGCGCCGGCCGGCAGAAGTGTTGCCAGCAATAGTCCTCCGAGTCGGCAGCGACTGGTACCTCCGCACTTGACCACGAGCAGCACTTGCTGAATGAGCTCTCATTCACCGGCGTTGAGCGGATCACAGCACTGTTTCCCTGCTGGTTCACTATCACACCTTGCACTGGAGCCTCACTCGACTGCCCGTATACTGTATTCTTTTCGAGACGAGCGAATCCCGCACTCTCATCATCGTTCGGACCGTAAACACCGTAAGACGCCACCATGTCTACACCAGATAACGACCTAGAGGTTCTCTCCGCTGTTTCGTCGTTGGGTGCCGCATCGCCAGTTGGCCAGCACTCGCAGGAGCAGCGGTCCTCTTTCCTTCGAGGTTGCGTGGCATCAGACCGCCGGACTATAACGTCCGTCTTTTTCTCTTCTTCTTTTTTAATTTTAAGATCGTGCGAGGTTTGCTCATGGTTGGTTTCGAACGTAGGCTGGAGTTGTTTGTGGTTCTCGATGTACCAACGCCTCTCTTCTGCTCGGAGAGTAGTGTCGTTGTTCCCCTCGTAGACATCAGCATAGTTAGAGAGAGGATGCGTGGCGGCGGCGGCGTACACGGGGCCGGGCGCGAGGTGTGGGTACGGGTATTGCGGCGGCCGCGGCTCGCCTGGATAGTACGCCGAAGGGGGAGCCGCGTAATCGTACGCCAGCCTGTTCATTTTTATAGCTTTGGTCCTTCATTTGATCCTACGTCGACAGAACTTTCAACACATTCGAGCTGATGAACAAAACGACACTATACTACGGATACGATGCTATAAACCTGAACAAAATGTTGCTTCACTGTTTTCACGTAGCTTTTGTGTTGACCGCGCGATCCAAGCGGACCATTTCGAAACAAAATTCAAACTAGCTATGCGCATTGTTGAGCATGCATGTCTGTGCGGTGAACTGAATGTTCTTGGCACTGGTGTTTCTTTTGAAGCGAGTCACAGATGGTCAGCAATATACTCCGGAAAGTTACTTTACAAATGTGCTGGGATACTGTATGAGAGATGGGGCAAAATTAACTCAGTGAATGTAGTCCCTTTGACTTCATGCCAAGTTTGTGAGGCGAAGTTTGTTGATTTTGTTACGTGTTCGAGACAGTCAGTTGCAGGGTAAAATACACAACTGTTTATTTCGATTGGTGCTGTTGTCAGCGACAATGGTAATATTTATCTGGGACAAACAACCTCCGCCGACGGTGAGAGAGCCCAACTCGTACAGTCACGTACCTCTCACCGACACATTACTGACACAAACAGCACCCTCGCTACGAAGGATGCCTCTCCGGCAACAGCTTAGTTGTGGGTACAGTTAATGGTATTCAGTGAGACAAGTTGTTGGATATTGAAATATCATCGGCACTTCACCAGCGCCCACACATCCCGGTTTATTTTAATAAGAGAGTGTTGTTTCGGTATAAACGCAGTGGTACAATTTAAAATCGAAAATTGTTATAATATAATTTGACTCGAAGTTTAACTTTTTATTCAGATCAACTGCAGAATCATACACGTTAATTAATTCACAGACTATTTGAAACATGGTGCCTCTTAACATTTAGCCTGATAGTCAAAGAATAGATTTACACATAGCAATAGTATCGGCCAATCTGTCTCCTAAAAATACATTTAGTTTTTTTTAAATCCCGTAGCACGTTGTGTACAGGAAGAAATGCGGTATAATTATTTATACGCTCCAGGAAGTGACAACACAAAATCATACTTTAAATGAAATTTCGAAATATTCTAAACGTTGTAAACCAAAAGGTTCATTAGATTGCGAATTATGTTAAACTCGATCGAGAACTCCCGTCACTTTAGGCTCGTTATAGCTTTAGCCCTGTCCGCTCCCGGGTTCGGAGAGTTCCGTTTGTATTAATCTAAATTATTAACAGTCTTCAAGTTTCCAAGACAATGATAATTAACTTTCATATCAGTGTCAAAGAGTTGTCAACTGCCGATGGTGAATCTTGCTAAATGTGCTTAAAAGGAAAAGAAAATAAGTCGCACATCAAATAAACAAAAAATAAAAGTTTGTAACAGAATGGCGATTTGATGGGCATTCAGTGAAATTTGGTGTGTAGTTAGTAATATAGTAAGGTTTACACTTTTGATGTTCGATTATATGATTTTTTTACTGTTTAGCCTACAAGATTGTCTTAGCATGTAGCTAAAAAGTTTATCTACAAAAGTTCAACAAATCAATTTAAGGCAAATAAGGTCAATACTAACAATTTTTTTCAATAATAAAAAACATCTAACACAAACCAAGTAAAAGATAAACTTATTAAAAGTTCTTTTTTTACGAATCAGCAAATTCCTGAAAGTGAGTAGGTACCTAAGTTACCTTGTTACAGTAAAAATCCTACAACATAGTTCACTTAATAAGAGTATGGGCAGTCAGAGGGAAATATAAGTTCTTAGCACTATTTTTCCACTGCTCCGTTGCACGGCATGCTCATTCATGTCGGTATTAAGAAAATACCGAGAAGTGTTGAAAAAAAAATAAAAAACATGAAAGCACAATAATAGAATTGAGTATCAAATAAAAATCTTCTCAAGGCTTTACTTTACAAGCTTTGATCTTCTAAGAATATTATTGTGTAAAATGATATGGTAGGTATTTTACTTATTATTTTAGTAGGTAATATATTTTACTAGCTCCGGTTTCACACGATTTACCAGTGCTTCTCTTCTGTATCATTTAATAAAATATAAATAAATATTTTACAACAACACACACATTGACTTCATCCCATATTAAGTAGCCAAAGCACTTGTATTATGGAAATCAGACAACGAGATATATTTACTTAAATACTTTTTTTATCTTTTAAATACATACTTATATACATAAAACACCCAGACACATCCAACAAGTACTTAAAAGCTCATCACCTAAGCACCTCTCAGCGGTGGGAATAGAACCCACGACCCTACGGAGCAAAGGCAGACATGCTGACCACTACACCAACGGGCCCGTCGATCATACATGTGAACCTTCCTCTGGAATTACTCTATCTGCTCTTTAGCAGATAGAGTAAAAATATAAGTTGCGTAGTTTTAAAAATCTAAGCATAATTAGGGACAGACAGTGGGAGACGACTTTGTTTTATACTATCTAGCGATTACTTAAATAATGCGCAAAAGTCAAGCGTGATTATTATTTTAGTGTTCTTATGCAAGATAAAAAACCTACTCAGAAAATTGTATTGAATTTAATTGTGTAGGCACCACTTCGAAATACACACATATTTACCTATTTATTTTACTAACAAAATAGGGATTCTTACTAAAACTCGAATGATGTATAATGTAAGTAGGTATAAAAACTGAAAATCACCGGACGTCCTCTAGTTACATAAGACTTAAGTTGTTATTTGAATTCCATACTTTATGCAAACTACCTATCATTGCTTCTATCTACTGATGCATACAATTATTAGATAATAATTGCATTACGATAATATCCCTCGCCGACGCTATCCTTCTGTAATACAGGCCAATTGGAATATATAATGATAATATAGGTACGATGTAGTAAAATTTCAACTATCTCAAAATTTTAAAAGTTCTGCTCAGAAAAATACTATTTTACTAAATTTTTTTTTGTAGAAAAATTGTAAAGAATATAGTACTGAAATTGTATTGAAAAATTAATGTGTTCACATAAAACATTACGTTAATTTGGTAAAGAACTTGGTTAGTCAACTTTTGTATAATTACTTCAATTTTACTTTATTCCATACAGTGTACAAGGCATTTTAAGTACAGATATGCTTACCAGGTATTAGCATGATTTTGGGCCGATTCCCGTTAAAAAAAACAGTCACCTAACTTGAAGCATCCAACTCTTCCTCCATCCAATCTTATGATTACGTGAATACGGCTAGTATACCCAATAGCCAATAAGTATTCTAAAAGTATGACCGAATTAAGGTGGTGTGTGGCTTTACGATGTGAATCTAGAGAAATTGTAATAGTACAAGTATGTACCTAAATAAGGTCAAATCAAACATTCGGTCAAGTTAAGAACTTGGTAAACGGTTTTAGTTTGCTTCTATGCCATATTAGAAGTTTCTAATTTGATTGTTTGTTTAAAACAAGCATTTTAAGTTAAAGTGGCCAGTACTCCTTTTAAAGCTCATTTAAGTATTTCAAAGAATTAGTAACTTGTTACATCGCATAGAAACAACATAGAGGCTTTGCTTTTATCAAGATTTTTTCCTTTTTTTCCAGAGAAAAAGGCAAAGAAGATAATGTATGCACCTTGTTGGATTTATATATTAAATTTTTAGTGATCATCATCATCATAATCAGCCCATACTTATCCACCGCTGGATATAGGCCTCTCCAATGCACGCCACTGTGATCTGTTTTCGGCTTCTCGCATCAGTCCACCTTGCCTGAGGGCGGCCTACACTCCGTTTCCCCAGACGCGGTCTCCACTCGAGAACTCGACGAATTTTAATGATGGCGCTAGTTAACTATTTATTTGACGCCTAAACGGATTGATTGGATACCCCAAATATCATCATAATTTTAACGAAAAAAGAAACAACTTCAACCAGTACTAGATGATGATTTCCTTATCATGGGAATCATCACCTTGGAAATATCTTCTTCTAACAAAAAAAACATCAAAATCGGTTTATAAACGACGAAGTTATCCGAACAAAAATAAAAAGCATACTTTCGCGTAAAAACTCTTCTTATAAGTTTAACTTTTTTGTCGTCAATGAAGACGTGATCTAGTACATCGAGCCTCCAAAGCTTCTTTTCTATCAGTTTCGTCCTATGTACGAGGATTTGCAAGAAAATAGAATTATATAGGTAATTAGAACTATACGGGTTTTTTTCTTAGGTACGTAAATTCGTATAGAAAAAGCAAATGTTTCTTTAAACCATCGCGGAATAAATGTTGTTATTATTGGTATAGTTTTAGGGTAGGTACCAAGTTATAAATGCAACGATAAAACAAATAGTACCTGTTAAACAGAAAAAGGTTACTTATAGAATGTACGTAAGAAAGCAAGAAAAACATTGCAATATAAGTATCGATTTATAGTGAACTCGAAAACAAAATTGATCCTACTTTGAATCGACTAACAAAGTTTCCTCCCACCAATAAAAACAAACACGCTTTTTTGTGAGGGACGAGTTTTTCAAACTGTCAGATTAAAACTTCTGATCATCCGTATCAATGAAAGCCGTCCAAACGTGAAGTGGGGCGACTTGAGCAACTTCACTTGCAAAAAGCAGAAACTTTAATTCATTAGACAGTCGGCAACTTATTCACGGATTCGAACTAAAGATCTAATTGGATAGCAAAGTTTGCGGTCGGGAGGGACATTTCTCATTGGAGAAAATGTCCGCGATCCACACAGATTCCGAGGTCCACTATTTAAAAAAGTTACTCGGGCGCGATTTCTT
>SJJU01022530.1:0-12231 GCA_012932125.1 Conopomorpha cramerella | reverse complement strand
AAAATGCCTGACTCGTAGGGCCGCGACAAAAGATCAAAACAAAATACTATAATAGTTCTGAGTCCAGGGCTCATGGACTCGGAGCCATGCAATGACATGAACCCACGTTGGGCTCATTGAACTGTTAACGTGTTAAGGAAACGAATCGAATATTTTTTGCACTACAACATACACTTCACGCCTGTCCTACGTTTAGGACACTACGTCTCCCAAAAAGGTAAGCAGAGACTACAGATCTTCATTTGTCACGGTCCTGACATACCCATTTCGCTTCTTCTACATTCATACACCTCTTCACACATGACCTCGGGCCACCTTCCGCCAGGACATCACCAATCTGGTCGATGTATGTCCTTCTGGGGCGACCTCTGCTCACCCGGTCCATTACATCACTCATAAAAAACTCTTTCGTCAATCGACTTTCATCCATTCTCTCCATATTTTCTGCACTACACCTGTACCTACATAGATGTTAATGATAGGGTCAAATGTATTGTGACAGAACACAATAAAGTGTAACACCGAGAGTCATATCTGTGATGATTGTTTACATTATTATCGTCAGTAAACCCAAGCGAAGGTCGGAAGTATGACCGGCTAAGCGTAGCACTGGTCACGCGCCGTTGCTTGTCATCTGGGGGTCTGCTACTCTAGTTGTTTCATTGCCGACTGGTTGTGCATGTATATCACTGTTTTACGAAAGACTCCTATGAAAAGGAAGAAGGGAAACCAGCAATGTATGCTGCTATGCTGCTGAGATGCGATTGAGGGATAGTTTCAGGATTTCGGAGTAGGATCTTGTGTTGTTGCTGAATTAATGAATTAATGAATATACTCTTTATTGCACACTGTACATTACAAATGTAAACATTTACAGTGGAAAAATTGCAAAAAGCGACCTTATCGGTCGATTTCTTCCAGGTAACCTAATTTAAAGATTAAAGAAGCTTAACCCATTTAACGCCCAGAAGAATACTTGACTCTTTAATTGATTTTGACTTTAATTAATTTTGCTTTTAATTACTAATAATGTTAATGGAATGGTATTCAAACAATATGGAATGATATTCTGAAGTAAATTGTTTATTATTAATATTGCCAAGTAATATAGTTTAAAATAACTTGTCAGTCTCGAGTACAGTGGGTGCTAATGGGTGAACAGATAGAGTAATAGTTGCTGTTCGTTATTCACTGATGATAACACTCGCGTCTTTTAGTTCCGAAACAGTGTTGTCAGAGGCTGCTTGCTAACCCTAAGGGGATAGTAGAGGCTGCTTGCTAACCCAATAAACGCATTGTCACTTATACAACGGTTATTACAGGTCTACTTGAACTGGTTATTCCGTATTTGAAATACAACTGACAAGTTAAGTTGGGCTTTGTATATCTTTCAAATAGAAATTCCGCCATTATTAGTAAGGCCCTAAGCAAATATGCACGTTTAGTGAGAATGAACCTACGTTCATCAGGATCAGATCATGACTTATTTTTATCAAGAAATTGGACACACAATTTTTTTAAACACGACTTTTCTACGATTTCAGCTACGAGAGAGATGATTCTACGATAGGTCTGTGATAATTCACCAGTTCTGCAGAAGTCTAAAATTGTCAGAACAGAAAATAATGTCGTAGGAATATTCATTTACGTTAGGAAACTATCGTCTTACATTTTAAATTACTGGGAATATGTTTTTTTCTATGAGGACGGAACACTTTAAACTAATGTCTTCAAAAAATGCTTTCTACACTATACATAGGTCAACGTCTTCATACAGATTTATCAGTCATTTGAAACTCCTACACATTATGGACCTCACTACAATTTAGTATTTTTTTTTTACATTCCGGTACAGTGGTTTGTAATTCTATACCTACCGTCACATGAGTAGCATTTCAAACCAATTTTGTTCTTCGATACTCGTTTTCAAGTATCTATAAAAGTTCAAATGCGTTGACGTCCATGTATTTCTAAGTGTCATAACATTTTTAGTTGCTTACCAAAGCAAAGTATTGAAGCTAGTACATTCACCTGCTGTTTCCCACACTTAAACAGATGACATCATGACGCAAGCTGTTTGTACGATAGTAATAATTTTGGGAGAAAAATATCCAGCGACAATGATGGTCAAATTGTAGCAAAACTAAATGGTGACAAAATTGTTATAGAAGCAGAAACAATTAAAGCTGACGCAGATGGGATTGTAGTTAATGCGTAACTATGGGAATTAGAAGCAGTGGTATCTTTTTGTGGTCTTAATATTGTAATTTCCTCTTGATTGGAATTTAGTGCGTAGACATTCTTGATATAAATGGAACTTAGTAAGACTAAAATGAACTTGGCAGTACTCGCGACCAAACCACAACAACACCATTATTTTGTCATTTTATGTTGATTTTTTTAAGTATTATTATACTCAGCACTTTTTGTTGTACGAAAGTCATACCAATTCAAAAGATATTTAAATCCGTCTCACAAAGAGTGTACAACGTAAACAAGAAAATCATCATCATCAAGTACGTGAATTATTGTGCGTGTTTCCCTGTCAATGTACTCCATAAGTTACAAATAAAAGTAAATGAAGCTTGAAAAGGACAAAAATATTTGACATCAATTGTACTTACAGAAAACACACTTCATTCTTAATGATCTACATATCAGCAAATCTACATATAGATACATATATCTACATATCTACAAAACAGCGTCTGTGGTCCAGTTGGTCGGATACGCGACTTGTAACCGGCAGGTCCGGGTTCGAGTTCGGATACTGGACGTGTACCAATGGGACTCTTTTTCAGAGCCTATGTACGCAACACAACGCTCGTACGGTGAAGGACAACATCGTGATGAAACCCGCACAACTACAAGGTGTGTGAACCCTATAACGGCGATGGGCTCACCCGCTGTCAAGTTGGGTTAAATACGCTTGGTGAACCGTGGGTACTTGCTTCAGCAAGTGCCTCTGCCTACCCCTCTTTGGGATTAAAGGCGTGAAGTGTATTTATTTATTTTTTATCTACATATATACAGCAGTGGCATGCACACCATATAGGCAAAAAGGCACTGCCTACATTAGTATTTTGGCTACACGTACTATTAGGTTGAGTAGTCATTGCTAGATCTTACTTTGTTGCACTCACGACATAGGCTAACGAAGGTCCTGTGTTTTGTGTGTGAGTAGATATGTAGGTACCTATATTTCGTAAAGTCAAGTTACCTATACATAGGTGTCAATCCTTGGGGATTACTGCCTACCTTGTCGTAAAAGCTAGTACACGGATGTCCTTAATCCTCAAAAGAGCGTGGACAATACCTCAGGTCCTCAAAGACTCTTCTCTCATGTTCAATATAATAAGGAGTTAAAAAAGTCAATATGAGCCTTCAGTTAAAAGTTGCTAGCTGATGAATTCTATTTACTTTGCATGGAATACATACTAGATACTAGTGGCGAAGCTACGAGGTAAGCCGGTAATGAACAATAGGCATTTCACCAATGCTTATTTAGATTTTTTATTTGTCTTACTTATTTGAGCTATAATAAGTCCCCACGCTACTTAATTTCCTTGAAAATATTTGTTAATGTGCCTGGCATAGGCTTGTCTTGTACTACCGGCTTACTCCCTTGCTTCGCCACTATTAGATACGATATTAATGATATTTCTTTAAAAGATTTTCAAGAATTTGAGAATCTTAGAAGACATAATTTAAAATATAATTTATTTAAATTTAATAAGACGGTAATTGTTTTTATTCTTTGAACAGTTCAAGTAATTGTTTTTATTCTGTGAATAATTCCACACCAGACAATGGTAAACGAGAGAATAGCAGGAACAGTTTGGTATTTAGGTTAATTAACCTCAGACATAAGGTATCATGATGAGCTAGGTTCAGTTCATCGGAGTTCAAATTCAAACACTTATTTTGAATTTTTAGGTTTTTATCCAAAAAGTTTACAAACATTGAAACAACACTTGGCAAGTACAAAAAAATCTACTACCTATATAAAAATAAGTCGGGTTTTCCTCCCTGACGCTATAACTCCAGAACGCACGAACCGATTTCCACGGTTTTGCATTCGTCGGAAAGGTCTCGGGCTCCGTGAGGTTTATAGCAAAGAAAATTCAGGAAAAAATTCAACAGAAAAGCGGGTAAACGAAACGAACCCATCTGGTGGCGAAACGGAGTTCGCCGGGTTTGCTAGTGTGATATAAAAAACAACTGAGATGAAGAAGATTATCTTTAAGTACCATATTATGACGCAACTTCTCAATTCACATACATCGTACAAAAAGTGTCTCAAGTAGCCCGTGATCCTCCGACCATCCCACAGAAATCTATGTATCTTTAAATATGCTTTATCATTGCATAAAGGTACGTATTAGGCATTCTAGTGGCATGCTTTTGGGACTATTAACTCGGCGTTCGTCGCACCCATTTGGGCAACAGGAATGCTCGCTACGGGTGGAAAATACCCAGATATTGAAATGCGTATTTTTATTATGTGTTGTTATTTTTATTTTACTCATCGTGTTAAATTGAAAGAGTACAAATTTAAAATAAAAGTAATAGTTTAAATTTACCTGTTTTTATTTTTCAGAACAAAGAAAGATTACTAATGTCTAGCAAATTTTAATAAATTTCTACCTCCTAACGTTCAAAAACAGTAATTTTATGTTTTTTCTTAGAAAACATCACAATTACATCTTTTCATTATTTTAAGTATTAGTAATTCTTTCATAAAAAAGTAGAAAGAAAAAATATTTACCTTATTTTTTTTTCATAAATCAGCAACGAAAATTGCAACAAAAACATATTAGACATTCTAAACAAATCAGTCTTACATTTAGAAAACTACATTTTTAGGTAATAATTATTGTATTTTTTGTACACAGTCTAAAGCATACAGGTAAAGTGTGTTCTCGGCATAACAATTTGTTACAACTTTGGCAACATGAATTAGTTTTCCGATCTTTTTTAGGTGAACAAACTTGACATTTTGCTGTAGCGCATCTTTTTCTCGACGTTGTAGCGACTTGTTCATTATTCACTCCATACATACATACATACACTTCACGCCTGTCTCCCAGAGGGGTAGGCAGAGACTACAGATTTCCATTTGTCACGATCCTGACATCCCCCTTTCGCTTCATCTACATTCATACATCTTTTCATACATGACCTCCGGTTTCGAGTACTTTTCACGCACCTTCCGCCAGGACATCACCAATCTGGTCAATGTATGTCCTTCTGGGGCGACCTCTACTCACCCGGCCCATTACATCAACCATATAAATCTCTTTCGTTAATCGACTTTCATCCATTCTCTCCATATGCCCAAACCACCGAAGCATGCCCTTTTTAATCTTGGTCACTACGTCTTCCTTCAAACCGCAACTTTCTCTTATCACACTATTCTTTATCCTGTCATTCAATGTCACGCCTTTCATGCTCCGCAATGACCGCATTTCTACGGCATTGACTTTACTTTTATGCTTCTTCTGCCATACCCACTATTCACTCCATCTTGTTCACTATTACAATTACGAAGTTCAAATCTCATCTTTTTTTTAGGTAAAAAGGTAAATTCGGTAAATGGACATGTGGTGTGATGAAATGAAATGAAATTCTGACACAATATTATGAGATCGAGTGCGAATACGCTGAGATGGCTCTGCAACTTTTTACTTGGTTAGGTTATCTTTTCCTAAATAATATCTTCGCTGCAAGGTACGTTTTAGGTACTCATAGGCACGTCCTCAAAATATTTCGGAATCGAATCAAGAGTGGGTGACAATGGCTATACCACAACGTCGCCGGCTTGAGGGTCCAATGCTTGAAAAATATCACCTTGTTCAGAATCAGTATCATGGTCGCTGAACTCTTCAAAATCCTCTTATTCAGAACAGGTACTATCATCACATTCCAAGAATTCTTCTATATTATATGTACACCTGTGATCCCTTGGCGGGACATGTAGCCAGTTTGCAAAAAATAATAAATGTAACGTCTTGAAATTTCATAACACAAATACTCGCTACGGGTGAAAAATACCCATACTCACTTTACACGTACACTGTTCGCAAGTACGTCGCGCAAAGCCACTGTCCAGCGGCGAAAGCGCAGGCAAAGGACCATCACGAAGCTAGCTAAAAGCGCCACGCTCTGTGATTAACCGAAAAGAAAATATGGCAGAAAACATTTGCTGATGGGTAAATTTTACCCATAGCGAGCAACGCCGAGTTAACTAAGTAACCACTAAGCCGTCAAGCATATCAAAGACTCATAGAAAGAACAATATTATGGGAATTGCTGCAAAAGTATGCCACTAACTAGCATGTGTTGACCGTAACAATTAGCCAACTATTTTCCTTAAGGGTTTTGATAACAATGGCTTTAGTATTAAAATCTACATATCAAATTTAAATAAACCTTATAAGTATTTTTTCATAATGATATTTTAATATCTAATCCAATTAGGAATCGTTATATATATACACACAACTTAGGTGTGCGTGTTTGATCACGATGTTTTTCTTTCTTGAAGATAATTGGTAAACGCCTATTATGGACCGTCTCGAATCCACAAGCTCCCAAGTAATCGACATATGTAACATACCAGTGGCGTGCACTGGCTTTTACGACAAGGTAGGCAGTATCCTATGTATAGGTAACCTGTCTTTACGAAACATAGGTAACCTATCTACTCATCCATAAAACACAGGACCTTTGTTAGCCTATGTCGTGAGTACAACAAAACCTGTGTTTCGTAAAGACCAGTTACGTATATGGACGTAGGTGTCAATCCTTGGGGATTACTGCCTACCTTGTGTAAGAGCCAGTGCACGCGACTGGAGCCTACACGGTACGAGAGAATCGCTTTGCTCATCACAAATGTGAGAATTTACTTATAACATCTAATACGGACATCTCCTCACCCCACAACAATCAGTTTAAAAAGGCGTGACAAATAATGATAAGCTATGGCAATTTTAGATCTCATTTTTCGCAGTAATTTTAAATTTATTGAACCAATTCTGTCATTCATACTCTAGACTAGATTATAAAAGCAATTGCGGTTTCCAACCGCAAATATTAACATAAACCGGCTAAATCATGTTGTATGCAATAACACTTGATTGTCGTTGCTATGAACGGGTGAATAATTTTATACTTTTGCTCGTATTCTGCAATGATGCTCAGATATTGATCACTGTTTGTGTAACGCATAAGTAGAGATATATGTAAATTCTTATTCTGGCTATACGGCGATGGGCTCACCCCCTGTCACGTTGGGTTAAATACGCTTGGTGAACCGTGGGCATTTGCTTACTAAGCAAGTGCCTCTGCCTACCCCGCTTTGGGATTAAAAGGCGTAAAGTGTATTTTTTTTAATTTATTCCTATTCTGGGAGCGTCTGTAGTCCAGTTGGTCGGATACTTGACTTGTAACCGGCAGGTCGCGGGCAAGTGCCTCTCACTCACTCACGTCACGCCCGTTTTCCAGAGGGGTAGGCAGAGATTCCACTAGTGACAGTCCTGGAAAATATCTTTGGCCTCTTCAACAGTACATTGTTTCTGTAAATTGTCTTACATAATGACAGTGTATCTTCCAATGACACTGACCTTGTCGCTTGGATAGTCCTCGTGTAGATAAAAGCTTGTTTTCTTTTTGATTAGCGGAAACTGATCTTTAGGGATTTCCTGAAAACAAAATTATTATCATTGTACATCACTGTCCTATCTGCGTACATAACAAAGACCGAGCCTAGACGCCGATGTACCTACAAGATGTCTGCACAATTAGTTTGAAGTAGAGATATCATCATCATCATCATCAGCCACATAACGTCCACTGCTGGACGAGGGCCTCCCCCAATGAGATCCGTCATTTGGGGTGTAATGCCAGTAATCGCCACGCTTGGCAGGCGGGTTGGCGATCGCAGTGGTGTTGTGGTTTAACTCACAGCGAGCGCTGCTGCCCGTCCTCTGGAGAGCTCCCTCGGTCGTCTCTTACGACCCCCATGACGGGAAAAGTTGGGCTGGGGTGGTGACACATGTATTCTATTCGCCGTCACCACACGGCTAAGAAAAGTAGTAGAGATAATTAAATAAATATTTTACAACAACACACACATTGCCTTCATCTCATCCCGTATTAAGTAGCTAAAGCACATGTCTTATGGAATTCAGACAACGATGTATAATTACTTAAATACATACTTATACATATAAATAAAACACCCAGACACATCCAACAAGTACTTAAAATCTCACCACCCAAATACCTGTTCGCGGTGGGAATCGAACCCACGACCCTGCGGAATAGAGGCAGACATGCTGACAACTACACCAACTGACCCGTCAATGTCAGAAACCTACAAAAAGCCGTCTTTGGTTGGGTTCGGTATAAAACTATGTCTAAAATGTACTTTAACCCCCTTACCAATAAACGCCTTTTAATTTACACAACTGTTAGTACGGGTCTACTTGAACTGGTTATTCCGTATTTGACATACGACTGACAAGTTAAGTTGAGCTTTGTGTATCTTCTAAATAGCAATTCCGCCATTTTTATTAAGGGGGTAAATCGTTAAAATTATATTATTATGTATGTGTTTGTTCACGCAAGAGCATGGCCTGGTTGCAAACCTCAATCGCTGGGCTGTGAGAAACCTTCTATCCGGTATCTATTTCAATACAATAAGTCACAGGCTAAGGTCGATCGGTGGCAATAAATATGCAGACACTGTGACTTCCGACTTCTCTTACCATTTACTATGATTGATTTTCCGCTGGCGTTACCTCGCGGATGGACATGTCGAATGTAACATACTAAGCTTTTATATAACCTGTACAGTCGGCCAAGAATCTGCTCTACCACCCTAAGGTTGAAACTCATATGAATGTCATTAAACATTAAGGTTCATTGTTCACTTGTCAAGTATACCAACTCTACCTTATTGATGTTTTAGTGACACAGGAAGTGTCATCGAAACTGATAGACCATTTTCTTGGCCGACCGTACCTATATTCCGTAGTGCAGTAACTATACACAACAAAAGTGTCTAGGGATTAAAAACCTTTTTAGATCAAAAAATAAATCTAATTTATTTAAATCAAATCTAATCTTCTGTATTGGTCTCCTACCTAATTCCCCATGCTTGTATCAAAGACTTATCACCGCATTTTGAATAAATTATGAATGAATTCAGTTTTTGTAAAATCTTGATTGCAATCTTCTAAAATGTACTTGATTCCTAGACACTTTTGATGTGTGTATATCATTCATATTTTCGTCTAACAGTTAAAGTTTTCCACAGATTACTTTATGTATTGTTATCAGTCGAGTAGCCGTGACAAATAGCCTCTTGCTGGGAATTACGGCGAAGCGAATTCGGAAAGCATGTGACAGGCAAAATATCTTTCTTGCAAAGATTCTCTTTAGATGACGACGACGCGTTATTTTTTTATTCGTGACATGTTATTCCGGTGTATAAGGTATCTGTGTACCGAATTACATCAAAATCTATCCAGCCGTTTTGACGTGATTCGCGGATAAACAGACTGTTTTTTTCTCAAAAATATGAAATTAGGCTTGTGTGACGGCAAATTCAAATACTCCACAATTTTTTTCGTAAAAAGAATAAATGTACAGTTTTGGACCCTTAACAGTTTTATTTTAAGTACATACGTAGATATAGATTAACAAGGATCCCATGCTGATCTTGTAAAATGCGGGCGAATTTTATTGACAGCATGTTTTGACAGTAACCTATTTTTGTATAGGCTACGATTACAGATAAGCAACATTGTTATCTTTACCGCAATCTTGAGCATATTTTGAGCAAAATAAATTAATCAAACCGAATTGAATCATTATGAATCTTTAATGAAAAGTTTTCTTTAATAATACCTAAGAAAGCCCACAAATGAGCGGGACTGAAGACGAAGAAACAAAAAACAAACGAGAAACAATGAAACAAACGAAGTTTTTAGTTTTACTGAAACCTGACTTATTGTAACCTATGTTTTAACCACCATCCACTATCAATCGAACTACATATCAACCGTGTAAATACAACTATGTACATAGTAAGTATATACAGTACTATGTATGCCAACTATGTACCTACCTATCATCAGATACACACAAAATTCCCTACAATAAACTCAGCCTTTCTCACAAATTCAACAAGTAGACTAACAAAGAAATCACCTGTGTAAAACCTCCGCGGTAAATACCTCTATGTTCGCTTAGAAGAAAACTTTAAAAAAAAAAGCAAACCCAAAACGTCAAATTCAACAAGTAGACTAACAAAGAAATCACTTGTGTAAAACCTCCGCGGTGACTACCTCTATGTTCGCTTAGAAGAAAACTTAAAAAAAAAAACAAACCCAAAACGTCAAACACGTCACACGAATCTCGTACGGTCTACTGCACCTGCATCGTTAGGCTCTGCGGGGTCACGTGTCGCCGGTACGCCGCCGCCGCCGCTGCAGGCCCACGTGGTTTGTCACATGACGCTACCGTCTGAGATGGAATTTGACATCTGTTACCTTTGTACATAAGTATTTTTATTGTTTGCGCTTCAAGCGTAAACAAATGACGAACTGTATGAAATTTTTTAGGCGAGAAAATTTTTTATTATCGTAGGTTTTGATGTCTAATAGAATGTGTTGGAGATCAAATGTAGGAAGTGTGATGTTATGTTTCTCGAAAATAAAGGTGTTATTGCTGTCAATTATAATTACTAATTTCAAATGTTTACCAACGATTGTCTTAAAGGTACATTAAGACAATGGTTGGTAAATAAAGTAAGTTTTCATTAAAGAGAAAGTACATGTGTGGAACAAAAATTTTCCTTGTTAGGAAAATTTTCTAAGGCCTCTTAGCGTTATTCAATCCAAAAACAATGTGTCTTGTTTCACTACAGTTATTTACTTATCCGAAAGTTACGTGTAATTATGTAGGTCCAGAATACAGTTTGATAGAAAACATTTTTCCTTATCAAACTTTTTATTTGTTTCAGCTATGTCGGCCGATGGCTCGACGACGGACATCAATGGTCTTCTTAATGACACTGGTAATTTTAGTTTTATTATTTTTTTTTAGATAACTAACTTTATTCATCATCGTTGTACGGAATTTTCCAACAATTATCACAAAGGGAACCAGCGCCATCTGTGCAATGAAAACTGTACTTATTCACTTCATAAACCTCACAATCTCGTTAGAGATGTATACTTCAACCGCTAGATGGCACTGTTATATTATTGAGACAGCGCCATCTACGTACCATCAGAGAACAACAAACAACAAGTTTGCTGCGCTTAGTTCAAACTTAGTTCACTAGATGGCGCTTTGATTAGCTGACTTTAGTGCCATCTGTTGGCTTAATTGGACACTCACGCAACGTTCCGTATGTGACAGTTCGTTTTATATTTCTTAGATGGCGCTAGTATACGCGTTGAAAATACTACATTACACAAACAATATGAGTAGTACCTAACACATATCGTGGAACAAAATTGCCTGCTTAATATTGTTTGCATTGATTGATGGCAAACCATATCTTTACACATGCCTATTTTTACATAAGATGTAGTTAAGTGAGTAGGTTTCTCAACGTCTTTTACATAACATAACGGGCAAGGGTCTTGCAAACTGTAATCGCATTCACTCGCCGTACAAAACTTGACGTCAACCATTTTGCCGTGCGGTTTTTGCATAAAGTAATCCTGTTATGCCATGCCTTATTGGACCATGGCCGCTTATTTATTGTGAAAATCCCGCAGCGGGGATTGGTTGGCACTTTCAAGGGAAATGTCGTGATTTACTGGCTCGTGATCGCGGTAGGCCGCTCGTTCTTGGTAATAATTCACTTATTAAGGTACGCGCGCACTACGAATTTTAGGTTTCCCTTGAAAATTGATACTATTGGAAATGTATTTGCCAAATGTATGCGCTGTCGGTGTTCGGAGTGCAGCAGATTGTGATTTTGTTTACAGATTATGCGATACTTTTACGCTACCGAAGTATTTAAGTAGCAGTGGCGTGCTCTGGCTTTTACGACAAGGTAGGCAGTAATCCCCAATGATTGACACCTATGTATAGGTAACTTGTCTTTACGAAACACAGGTACCTACCTATCTACTCACCCACAAAACACAGGACCTTTGTTAGCCTATGTCGTGAGTACAACAAAAAAAGATCTAGCAATAACTCTAT
>SJJU01022520.1:0-11780 GCA_012932125.1 Conopomorpha cramerella | reverse complement strand
CAAGTGCATCGAACGGTTAGTGTGTTACAATATAGTCGATGTAACAACAATGTTGATATTGTATACTGTTCTAGAATGTCGTCTCTAAACGGCATAACGTCTACAATGAGAGATTGTATGGAAAAACTTACCTGACTGAAAACGCACAAAATCCCAAGTGGGGTGGATAAAACCTTTGGAGACGTGCTGTCTCCTAATCCTATTACTGCTGGCATAACAATTAGGACTTAGATGGGCAAATACTGTAGCATTGCTTAATCCTTCTCCCGACTGCTTCTGTATTTTGCCCGCAGTTCCGGGCAAAGCCTTGATATTTGCCCGGATGAAAGGGTTAGGAATTCGTTCTGTGTA
The DNA here is from genome assembly GCA_012932125.1 of Conopomorpha cramerella. NCBI lineage: Eukaryota > Metazoa > Arthropoda > Insecta > Lepidoptera > Gracillariidae > Conopomorpha > Conopomorpha cramerella. The sequence continues at coordinate 11,429 of SJJU01022520.1, read as the reverse complement.
AACTTTGTCTATTACAAATATTTCACAACACAAGCACTCGTCCCGGAGCCCTGAAGTTCTGTGTGTCTGTTGACTAGCTCTAGCTAGCTAGTCCAAATGTCTTAAGTAAATAAGGAATATTTCTGCAAAATTGTGAGGAATATATATCTGTTAGCTACACACATCAAAAGTGTCTAGGGATCAAGTACATTTTAGAAGATTGCAATCAAGAATGTATTTTACAAAAACTGAATTCATTCATAATTTATTCAAAATGTGGTGATAAGTCATTGCATACAGGCATGGGGAATTAGGTAGGAGACCAATCCAGAAGATTAGATTTGATTTAAATAAATTAGATTTTTTAGAGCTAAAAATGTTCTCGATCCCTAGACACTTTTGATGTGTGTAATTTGCCTATAACATTAAAATAGCAATGATTGAACTCCGAGTTTCATAATTTATTCCTAGACCAGTTTACAACAGACAACTTAAAATGTTATCCCTTTCTCTAATTCTGTTTGTCGTTTTGAAGCAATTATTGACTTGGCTACCTTTAGGTGGATTTATTCATCTATGAAACCTATGATTTTCTTTCAGGTCTTAAGCATTTCCAATCTTCTTGTTCTCTTATCGGATATTTAAATATATTGAAATAACCGTGCAAAGAAAACAACGTATTTTAGTAACCAGTAATTATACATATTAACAAAAAAAAAAACATATTTTTCTTTCAGTTCTAAAAAAAAGTAACATTTAACACCAAAACCGAATTATTGTTTTATCTAAACATTATTTTATTTTATATTTTATTCCCGATGGAAGTTTAAATAAGATATTATGATGAATATGTATCAATATGTACATTAAAAAATAATCTATTGAAAATGATGACAGAAATCTTTTAATTTCGTGCAGCAATTTAAAATTACAAGCACATGGTAGGGACGACAGTTTCTTCAGGCGGAAGCGGCCGCGCGGTAATATCCTGCGGAAGTCGACTGTACCCTGTTGGAACCTGCTGACTGTACTCGGAAAGTTCTTGACTTGGAGAAACGTATGGAGATTTGCAGACGACATTGTCTTATTGGTGCGGGTTGATTGTCTATTTTAAAAGCGTCATTTTAACTTGCAATGTATGTAAATATGTTTGTTCAGGTCAAATCTTGCAACTCAATTTTGAAGCAGAAATCCTCAGCCGAATGAGCTGAATTATAATAATATAATAATCATTTATTTATTTCACATTTCTGCATAATTTCATTCATTTCATTTAAACATAATTTCTCTTAAAACTATTTAATTAAAAACAATTTATTAGCAATCAATCATATAAAATGAGAAAATTAAATCAAAATACAATAGGTACAATAATAAATAATTGAAAATAAAATTAAAATTTAAAACAGCCAACAATTTGAAATCAACTATGTAACTTTATCGTTAACGGAGGATATCCCATGTCCAGGAGACCTAGTTGAGTAAAAGATACTGTTTTGAAAGGCATTAAAAAAAGCCATTAAGTATTGTTGTCTTGTATTAAATATAGTAATTTTGAATTAAAAAAACAGTAGGTTTCAGAATTTTATGTTATTGAAGTTTGAAAATTATATGCATGCTTTAGGTATATCAGTGGCGTACACACCATACAGGCAATAAGACACTGCCTACCTTAGTATTTTGGCTTCTCGACCTAATAATAGAGTTCTTGCTAGATCTTTTTATGTTGTACTCACGACATAGGCTAACGAAGGTCCTGTGTTTTGTGGGTGAGTAGACAAGACGTAAAGGCAAGTTACCTGTACATAGGTGTCAATCCGTGGGGTTTACTGCCTACCTTGTCGTAAAAGCCAGTGCACGCTACTGAGGTATATAGGTATGAACCGGAATTTTCGCTCACGAGTGTAGTACCTATATGTTTGTTACCACAGCATCCCGAATACTTATAAGATTATTATACAATCAGCGAGAAGCGTTGACGCGTCACAACGTAATATCCATCCACGCTCCCCCACACAAATGAGTTTAACGTTCAAATCTCCGCCTGCGGTGTACGCACATCTTTAAATTTGATCACTCCGCCAGTAACCAATCACAACCTATACCATAAACGACTTTAGATTATATCAACCAATCGCGAGACGTTTCTTAAATTAAATATTTCGCTCGCCCCTTTCGCCTGTTTTCTAGACGGCGATGTTTAGTTTCCGTTAGGGTTTATTTTTTTTTCTCCACTTAGTTTTCATAGTAGAATTTGTGGCATTTCAATCTGTAGGTATGTGCCTGACTAAGGACTTATCCTATCTATAAGACATAGGTATTTCTTATTGTAATCAGTTAGGACGGTGGCTAAACATTTGTTCATAAGGTTTTAATAAAAATACGGACATGAAAAAGTTCTGTTCTTGACTATACATAAAGAATGTAGTTACTAAATGTCGCTTTTATTGTTTGCAGATCGGAACAGTAGCGGTTTCGTGTGTCCAATGGGTTTCGATTTGTCGCATCTTCTTCACCTGTATACCAGTGTGGTGAGGTAAGTCAGATTTATTTACAGTTTTTACAGGCTAACGTCAATTATTTTACTTAAAAAACTTACGGCCAGAGTGACAGAAATGCAAAACCCATTTACTGTAGGTACTCGTTCATTTTCATGACACCGAGACGAGTGTTTTCGAGAAAGTATGAAAAAAATTGAAGTTTCTGTTCACGAAATTTACCGTATGGAGAAATTGGTCCAACTGTTGTCGAGTTTAGCGCTTAGCAACACATTTAGCTATTCATTCTTATATTAAAGATCATAAACGCGATATAACTGTCCCTCTTCAATTTAGACACAATACGTTTCATAACCAATTGCATTGCATGCTCAATAATGCCGCAACATTTTCCACCTGATTACGTTTTCCGATATAGATATCTATAAGGCAGATGCCATTGGCAGAGGCGCGGCGTTTTCCTCTCCAGTTTCCGTATCCAATCGTGCTGCGGCAGGAAGATTGCGACTGCCTGCTGGAGAATTTGTTGAACACTTCACTTTAAATTGGTCTTTAATAACAAAGGTGCTCTATGAGCGCTGAGGTCTACTTTTGTCTGTTGACGTACAGTTGAACGTAGTAGGTGAGCAAGCCACGACGCTAGCCATATCCGGCCGTAGCCTTTATATTATTGCCATCAGTCGTCGACGCCCGGCTCTTCCGGGGCGGAGCGTTATAGTACTGAAGACGAAGGTTTTTACTCCTGATAGAGTGTTTAGTGGGCGGGATTTTTTATCCTTTCAGATTCAGTACACAGTTATTATGGATTAAAAAAAATACTTCAGTCGCAGTTATTTAACAGAATTTTACAGCTGTTTTAGATCTTGGAATTGACTTGGTCTTCTAACTTGTTTACTGTAATATTCGACAATTACGACAGAATGTATTTTTTTATGTATATCTCCTTTATGAAATGTCGTCATTACAAGCGTTCGTAATCGTAACCCAGCTAGCTGCCTTTGATGGTCATAAAGGATTTCAGAAGTCAAGTAGTAAGTAGTACCTAAGTGTATTTAACATCGTTATTTTCGACAGTTTCGGGAGGCACGGCACGTCTCTTTTTTATTTGTATCGTGCGCCTACAAAAACATCAAACATTTGAGGTAACTACTACTTTTACTCCGGATGTTCAATGCCTACAGTCGTGGCTCCGATAATAGCCACACAAGCAAAATCAATCAATAGGTAAAAGCGGCCACTGGTACTCCCGCGCATTCGGATTGGGCAGCCAATCTGAACGCTAGGCGGAAGCAGTTAATATCAAGAATTATTTCCAGAAGGGTAGGCATAGACTACACAGTCGGCTCGAGACTATGCTTAGCAGTACTACTACTGTTCCGCGAACGCTATGAATTTGTGTAAGGTCTTATTCGGTGCAAGTCCTTATGAAAAAAGGCGATAATAATTAATTTTTCTACAATTTGTTTCATCGCCAGTATGAAGAGTGCACGGCGATATGGGCATGGGTACATCGTACGTGACCGTCACACAACCACGACCATTGGTCAGCCATCCGTTTGTTAAGAAAGCGTTAAAAATAGTTTAATAAGTGCCATGTCAGGTTCATCGGCGTCGGTACTTTTGAACATTTAACGCACTTGTTAATATGACCATAATTAAGTATCTACACGTATTCACCTATGTTACAGCTTTAGCCTATACGTAAGATTCAAGTCTACTTTTATTATTAAAACTCATCAATCGATCATTCAATATTTCATGTATAGAGTCAATTTCATAATAAACCTTTCTTCATAGTTGCGCTTTTTCCCTGCGATGTGAAGATAGCTTTTTCTTTGTAAAAAACAAGCACATAATTTTTCCTCTTCTCTTACCAACCACCTATCGAACAACATGTAACAATTAATTTTAAACTAAATGAAGCAGCAAATACAGAAGAACGTTCACATTAGCCCGCATTTTCATTTTATTACCAACAACATGGGCTCACGTTCTTCTACACCTATTTGAAATTTGGTCACCATTACGGCGCACCGGTCTATTTGGGGCCTCTACCAATGAATGTTCAGGTACGCAACGGTAGATGTAGAGGAATATAAGGGAAGAGATGGAACAAAGAAAGGTTGTAACAGTGACATATAAATAAAGAAGGAAATTATCAGTTGGTATTGTAATCGTTTTTAAGCTTCTTTCTCTATTCGACCGCATACCTATATGTTTTTTTATGTTTGACCGTCGATAACTTCGTCGATAAAAAAGATATATCTAATATGTTCACATGAGAAGGAAGTCAGGGTTTGATGATTGCAGACCCGATAAAACGAGAGCTTTAAAAAAATCTTATGGGCGGGCGGCTAATATTGGTAGAAGTCGGTTCTTTTTTCTTTAAAATTATCTTTCTCGCGTCTTAGATACCGTTTCTTCTCCCTCGCGTGTAGTGCACTGTCCCGTTTTTGCAAACAAGCCCGGGGTCGTCTTTACTGATCCCTGTTGTCCAGGCACTGTGCTCGGCGTCTCTTTTTTGGGCAGTCCTGTGGCATCCCTTACCTTTGTATCTATTAGCTGCATGTATAAATATTGGCAGTCCACTATACGAACAAGATGCAATCACATCGTGGTAACTTTTCTCTGTGCTCTAATACATTGTTGGCTGTTCTGAATAAAGAAAAATAACTGTCTTACAAGAGTCCCAGTAGAGTTATTTTCCGTGTCGCGAAGAAGCAATCGCCCAGTGCAACTATGTAATGTTATACAAAGTACTCGGGCCGTTGTGAACAAATACTCGTAAAGCGATGGGCGTCCACCCAACCAATATTTGACCAGCTAATGATGAAACAAGGGTGGCGTACCAACGATAAAGGTAACAGTTTATTACCAATATGTTTGTGCTACCGTGCGTCACGGGCGAACGACGCGACGCTCCTTAATTCGGGGACAATTCTTTAACTGAATATTCAACCACAAACGCAGTAATATGCACATAAAAAGTAACAAGCCACATATGCAAAATGAAATACTTTAGTTTTGTTTTGGTCTTCTAACTGGGCTGTTCTTCCTTTTTTTATGGTAAACGTGATTCAGAGTGTACGTGAGCAAGCGTGAGAGTTCACGTCGGACTACATACATCAAAAGGGATCAAGAACATTTTTAGCCCTAAAATAAATCTAATTTATTTAAATCAAATCTCTTCTGGATTGGTATCCTACCTAATTCCCCATGCCTGTATCAATGACTTATCACTATGATGAATAAATTATGAATGAATTCAGTTTTTGTAAAATATATTCTTGATTGCAATCTTCTAAAATTTACTTGATCCCTAGACGCTTTTGATGTGTGTATAAAAAAAGACCACGTTTTTTCAAAAGCTCGACAGGTGTAGGTAATATCTAGCAGTCAAGCAATGACAACGTATATTGCGTAAGGAAGAACGTGGCTCGCGAAAGAACCAACCAAGTAATCTATCGAGGTTGTTTTGAAGGTTTTTGTTTCATACTTATTCGTACAAAACATCTAGTGACTTAGTTTGATGGATAAAGCTTTTGGATAGTGATAGTCTCGTGGGTGATTCAGGCCTATCCATTAGGCTTATATCACCCATAGGTATTGATCGTATTTCGAATGCAGGATGGGGCTAACAATAGGAGCAAAGTCATGGAAATTAAACATTATCCTCCCTACCAATAAACCCAATGTAACTTATACCAAAGCTATTACAGGTCTACTGAAACCGGTATATCCGTATTTCACATAGAACTGACAAGTTAAGTTGAGCTTGCTATACGTTTGGAATAATTAAACTGCTTTTGTTGGTAAGGACGTTTAGGATTTCACTGAACAGATCAAAATTGTTTTCTTTGAATCGGATCACCCTAATAATATTTGGTTGACGGAACGCCATTAATTTGTCTGAAAGTTCAGAATTAAATTAACTTATTTGCTGAAATTACATTTACGTTTCAGTGTTATTTACACTGATTAATCACAATATTTTAAATGGGCTATTGAACTTAAATGAACTATTGATGAATAACAGAGTAACTTGGAAGATCTTATGTTTGTGCAGCCCCTTTCATTCAATTCCCATGGCTATGGGAATTTTAATTTTTTTTTTAATAGCATAGCCCCATTTAGCTACCCCTTATCATGTGCTATTATCGGACCAATAGTTCATGTATACCGGTACCAAAATCATTTAAAAATATTTACCTAAAAATAAAAGTTTTCTGATTTCTTATGGTTCTTGGAAACCATTCCAAATCACACATGCCTTATAAAATTTATTTCGTCATAATTTTAATTCACATAAAATAACTTTAATTACGGGACTAAGTTACAGAAGAGCTCGAGGCTTCCTGTCAATAGAAACAAAAAAAAATGTTCCATATTAGTTCCGTAGTTCACTGACGGTTCCATTCACAACAATCTGTAATAGGTACTAGTTCGCCGTCATCGTATGCGGCAGCTTAGCAGCATGTATTCAGTAAGAGATTGCGTAAGTACAGTACGTACGTGTAACGTGGTAACAATATATAGCTAGTGTTACTCCAGACGGGGTACGTTTTAATATTGCAGAGCGCCTTGCAGTTGCGCTGGCTCCGCACTGTACCTACATAATTCACATCAAGTGGGTCTCCGGCGTGGAACCGGCTTAGTGCGTTTGACACATGATTTTGTTCCCCTATAACTGAACGTGTACCTATTTGGTAGGTATTTTACTTGGAGCCGCTCGCAGGCAGGTGCTGGGGCGGTATTATGGTGCCAAACGATATTCATTCTAGACAAGTGTTTGTTGGTACGGAATAGTTTCTATTGTTGCTTTGATTGACCGAGATTGCAGGCTCATAATGTATATTCATGTAAGTGTCCTTTTAGAAAAGTTATCGTGAGAGTACTTAGTCTCTGTAGGTAATGGGTATAGTAGTAAGTACCTTTATCGATATAAAATAGCTATTAGGTCGGTGTGTTCATAACAGTGAAACTTGGTGCAGAGATGTTTCAGCCACTGAAATATCTTTACACTGTAAATAACTAGGTGCATATATTTAAACTAAATTACGTATTTATCTACAACAATTTCTATAACAAAAATTAAGGTCATCATAATAAAATCCCACGATGATACGCCGTTAAGGGAATTAAAGCAATAAAGTTAAATTCATCGATAAATCACAAGCGATCGCCCACCATAGTGAGCCTGCCGTTCGCCGTAGTTCAAGTAATTTCTGACAATACAAGCGCCTATTTGTAGGGAGTCTGGGGAGAAGGTGGCCACCCCACCTTTGACCAGCTTTGACGTTGCTACAACACGCCGGCTCTCACATGCACAAAATAATTTCACTATACATCGTCGCGGACGCTGCAAACTCTACATTCGGTACTTTAGCGTGCGCTACTGTTAAGTTGTCGGCCCCAAGTAATGCGGTACAATGTGTGCCGACGACAATCTGACCGAGGATCTCGTAGCGCCTATTAAAAGTGATGTCTAATACGCCTTCACGCAGTGCCACGGTACGGTGCATTGCAAGTTATAGAGTAGGCGTTATGTCAAAGAGGATAAAGCCTATAAATATTTGCTGCAACGGATTCGTTTGAGTCATCAGCAGTAAGCCTTGGTGATTTGCCAGTTGCCAGTTTCTTCCCGGTTCTTCTGGCCAGTTAAATTTTTTTTAAATTACTTTTGTTTTAAAGTCATAAATGACGTTCATCAAGTTTTGTGTTATGCTACTGTATATCTGTATGTTATAGCACTTATAACGATGAAATAAAGAATTTTGACTTTCATGTAACATCATTTTTGTACTATTCTCTCAAAATTACTATATTCATTTGTTTCGACCTTAGCTTATTACCTACTGTGTCCCCCGTATTCCCTTCGGCAGTGTGTACTTGCTGAATCAGATTTGATGAAATTTTTTCAACTAAAAAGAAACATAGATATTAGTTTACAAATCCACTCACGCCTTGTACTCCTTATAGTTTTACAATGGAAACCTATTATGTACCTTTTTACATCCTATATGCGAATAATTGTAATTCAATTTATGTACCTACTTACATTTACCCACATGTACCGTCATTAGAAACATCTATTTGCTAATAAATGCACACACGAATATATTTAGGAATTTGACATTACATAATATGCCTCACAAATGGTTTAAAAGTGCTAATGCTTGTAAGGAACCTTTGATTAAACCTTTTCATCAAATGAAAATAGTACTTAATTAAACTTCATACCTATTTTCGTTAACTTTTTTAAATAGTAGATGTATCTAAAGAGTGTAAAATAGTACTTTCACGACGAGGGCTTTATTTTGAGTCCAGAGCGAGAAAGACACACTAGTATTAAATCCCGAGCGCAGCAAGTGATGTTTTAATAGTATACTGAGCGAAGAGAGAGATTCAACGTAAAATGCCCAAGCTAAAAGTATTTCTCTGCCGAGTTTCATACTCTGTTTTTCATTGCTTCAATGGGGAAAGGAAACATAATGAAGTACAAAACGTTACGAAAGTTTATTCAATTTAAGTAGGTATAAAATACTAAATAAAAAATGAACAACTAAACTATATTATTAGACACATTGGAAAATTTTCCGAAATAGATACAGAAGAACTTTTCACAAGCTTAGAAGTTCTTCTGCATCTAAAATTATCGTATGCAGTTTCATAGTAGGAAGCAATTTTTATTTGGCATCACTTGCTGCTTACTTTTTGAATTCGGGAGTCTCTTTTTGTTTCACTTTTTGTTTATTTTTCAACCGCGTACAAAGGGGTACAAAAGGCCAAATTGTAGTATACAGGCATGACAGCTCACACAAGCACACGAGTGCGTAGGCGCAGCCCGCCGCCATGTCACGCGCGGGATTTTAGACTGCGACGAACGTGCGGGTAGTTCACGTTTACATGAAAAACGTGGCACACGTACAAAACACAATATCCTTATTACCCAATAGCTTAGTCGCGTTTTTATTCCATCGATTCATTTTGACACACTTGAAAAAAGAATTCAATTAGAATTAAAAAAGTGTAATGGAGCGACAGGCTTATTATATTCACCGTTGTAATAAATGTCTTTTTTATGAAAATTATGACCGGTCGTGTCCCAACAGCACTGTTTATTAAGTACCTAGCTATTTACTTTATTCTTTGACAGTTAAATTTAGAGAGTCAGATACACCGCCACCTTTACCTCGTTAACCCTATATTATAAAAGCTTAAATATTCATCCGTCCAAACAAACTGAGTGCTAAACAAACTGAACACTGGTTCAACCCTGTTGAAAAATAATACTTAAACGTACTTAAGCCCTTTTAGATTGAGGTTAGGTAATCTTTTGATACCTTTTATTAACAAATCGAGGTATATCTTTAGTTCTACGAGGCATCCGCTCGTAAAACTTTACCTAGTGCGCGTTTTCGGTTGGCTAAGAATATTTGCTTGTCCCTGTCTTAAATCCCTGCTTAAATAACGTTTGTCCTACTCTTATCGTGCTTGCGTGAAAGAGTCACACTATGCTCAATCCATGTCTATTTTCTGATTTTTGTTTCAAAAGACGGTCTTTTAGAATTATGAATGCTAAAAGAGATCGACTTATACTAACCCCCTTACCAATAACAGAAGTTTTACTCTTTTGTCTTTTGCACAAGTCAAGGCAAGGTCTTACCTACAAGACATAGGTATATCTAAATAAAATCCCACTAAGACAATTGTGTTGCTTAACATCAGACAGAATTGTGGTCAAACGCTTGGTCATAGTATGTGTAAGTCTACTGTTTGTAGACCACACTGAGAGCTTTTTCAACCGGTGTCGATTTCCGCAAACGAAAAAGAGGAATTCGATCGCCCCGTAGAAATCCTGTCAGCTGACTGTGTTTTTTTTTTGATAATTTTATATTTGCTTTTGTTTTGTAATTGCACATAATCGGGTTCTCATAAACACTCTTGTACAGTGCTGTTCTGAGACGTAAAAATAATTATACCAGATGTTAAACGACCTCAGGAATATTCGGGGTAGAAATGGGGTTATTGGATGAGAGTCCACTAGTTTCTAATAAAACGACATAATATGATGGTTGTCGAACAACGTATATTAAGGCGTATTCAGAAACAATGTAGGTACTCTACTCACGTGCAATCTAGTGAATTTTCAGGGCGCCCACTATTACCTACCTTACCTACCTAGTCTACCTACATACCGAAATAAATAAACATACATAAATTAGGTAAGTACGTATTTGTAGTCACAAATTTTCTACGATATCTGCAGCACGGTCGCCACTAAATTGATTTTGCTTTCACAAAACCACACACAAGCAAAAGCTTCGCGCAAAACGGGGTGCACGGTCGGCAAAGAAAATGGTGGAACAGCTTTGATAACACGTCCAGTGTCGCTAATACACAAATAAGGTAGAGTTGTTTTGTTGTCACAAGTAAAACAATAAACTTACTGTGTGTCTAATGTGAGTTTCAACCTTAGGGTGGTAGGCCAGACTCGTGACTGGCCTACCTATTACACAACACTAAGATTCTTGTGTGAAAACCGACCCTTTGGACTACAGCCGAACTCGAACCCAAAACTCCCTGTTAATGAGACTCAGAGCCGTATTCTGAAACGTGAACAAAGCACGACTCATTTAAGTTTAGCTGATCCTAATGTCAAGTGTCAAAAAGAGACAGATGCAAGAGAGCGTTGGCTCTTCGTTCAGAATATGGGCCTTTGTATGTGTATCAACCTCAGCCCATATTTGTCCACTGCTGGACTAATGCCTCTACTGTGATTTGTTTTCGAAAATCATCAGTCCGTTTAATCCGGAGGACTAAGAATTAATTGCCACTCCGTACAATTAGGTTGGCAAACAATGTTTTGCAAATAGTATACAATATTTATTTTGTAAAAAAAACTAAATATTACTTCTAGTATTCCAAGAACATGTGTACAAAGATTCATGA
>SJJU01022517.1:0-10759 GCA_012932125.1 Conopomorpha cramerella | reverse complement strand
AAATATACTCTAGTCAGTCAGTTATATTGTATACATACCAATATGAGACATGCATTGCACCGGCTCCCAGGCTCCAGTGGCATCGCACACTGGTATGAAGGTGCCTTTGCCGAACTTCTGTGCTATATCCTCGTTCTTTTCGCGCAGTCTTTCACACGGACTCAGCACTGGAATTTAAAATGATTGATTGAGGATGATTCGATCTTTTAGGATTTCTAGCAGAGATGCTCTAATATTCGGGGCTTATTTATGCAAAAGTTGAGGTTATTTTATAGATTAATTCTTTAACTAATATCAGAGTAATCTCTCGCAAATGAAGGAGATGTGATATTCCAATTCATCCCCTATAAAAATAGTTTCAATGCTAGCATAATTATTATCACTCTATTGAAACCATGTCAAATTCTTGCAAGGTTTTGGACCCTTGAAAGATAGTTTTACTTTTAAAGGTAGGATAGCTCCACTTGCCCTGTGTACGTTTGTAAAAATGGAATCTCAATGAAAATTTTAGCTGGGAGGAATTCTATACTACCATTGATCCACGAAGCGCTTTCAAAACGTAATTGGAAATAGTGAGGCCGGCTTGTGAATAATGGGAATAGTGAGGACACTTACACACAGCACACAGACAGGAACTTTAACTGGCATTGTTGAAACCCAGTTTTGTAGTGTTTGATGTTTCCAAAGAATATTTTTTTTCCATTCAACATTTGTGTCAAATATCTCTAAGTATACTTAGATATAAACATGTCAAAGTGGACACATCATTCTTTGCATGTGCTATCGTAACATGCATCGAATTTGAAGTAAGAAAATAACAAATTAAACATGTGTACCTACCTTAAATTAACACTAACCCACCCAAATGCGAATTAGAATACATGAGTTGACATGGCATTTTTTCGTATTCTTATTTTTTACAACAAATGTGATAACGCATTCCTGATGCTAATTTAAGTGAACAGTGCAATGAATGTGACAATGTATCTTACAGCAAATAAAAATAACGTCACCATGACTCTTTAACATCAGCGCAGCCACGACACGAGACACAACAATTTGTTACAGCTAGCTTATGCACTGAAAATACGATTTAGTTTGTTAGGAACAAACTAAAAGTTAAATTTTAATTTTAACTAAGTAGGACCTTAATGATTCAATTACTTGTTACCTTTACTTTACTAGGCTCTGATTTAATACTTGCCCCGGTTGTGGGCCACACACTGCCTATGTCCTAAATTCAGATTATGATGTCTGTATGCCAACCAAGTTTTCGTCAATATATGTTTACTAGTTTTTCGAAGGTTGTGGTACTCTTCTTCATAAGAGCTCATTGTCACTGATAGCGTCAGCAACCCTCTTAAAGTGAAGTAAATACCCACAACAATTATTTCACACACCAAAAAGTCCGTGTTGTGGAATTAAGAAACCTCCTTTTTGAAGGCGGTTAATAAAACTTAATAAAATGATCACTAAACGCCTTTAGCTTCCCCGCTTTGGAATGAGTTCACATATTCCTAACAGAGTATTAACATTAATTTTTTTTAGCATTTGTAATATAGGTGACGTTATTTTTACCACTTTAGACATATTACAGACGACAAGTAAGTAAGTATGCATGCGTTTATCATACTTCGGCGAGTTAATTATAACGAACACAAAAGAAAAATAATGTTTTCATAAAACATGCCTCCAACAACATCACCTGCTTCTGTGGGCAGCGTCGTTGCCTCGCCTTCCACTGTTAGGAAAGTATTAAAGCTGTGTTAGATGGAAAGAAGATATAAGAATATGTAGGTAGGTGAAATTTGACTACTACTACTATGGCTACGAAGGTAGGTAGGCAGTACCAGCCTGTATAAAATTTCATAAATAACGTGCAAAAAGTAAAAGGAACTTTGTTCTTAACAACAGTCTAATCAATATTGAATAATATTTTTTTTTTATTAATTAAATATAAAGAACCGAGCATAGTTTTGACTATTTTGTTGTATTCCTATTCGGATAAATATAATTTTATTCATAAGCATAAACGTGTACGCAAAATGTTGTTTCCAAGACGTTTTATACAGACTGGTAAGAAGATAAACATTAAATTGTGAAATTAGCAGCTACATATTTTAATATTGCATATTACGTTAATTAATGTCGGTATTTTATAGTTAAAGGGATTAAAGCTGTTAAGAAATAGAATTAAGATAAGTAATATGTAAGAAATAAATATAGATGGTTGATAGTAGTAACAAAATAATGTATAGTGATTAGGTAAAAGGTATTTAACTTACAATTACAAATTGGACAAATAGGAAGTGTAGAAAGAAGAACGATTTTACTTACAAAAATGTTTTCTAAAGCTTTCTTTTTAAGTAGATATAGGCAAAGCATGTAAAGAAAATCTTAAGTCTAAGCAAAGCACCTCTTGAAAAGCTCGCGCAAGTGTACAAGTGTTGCATTAGTAGGATTAGATATTTTTGTATATTTCGTCAAATTGTTTGAGTTTTTAAACAAATCCTGACTTCTAAATGCAATGACGTTGCCGTACACACACTTTTTCATACTATTTGTATAAAAAAGTCCTGTAAGCCACAGTTTACTCTAGTCCTTACTGAGTCCATTTCAGCAAAATTGAATGATCCCGGACAAAAAAAAACGACCTCTTCATACAAAAAGCTGATGGTGTTGTGTATGGAGAGATCGAGAAGTTTCATTTTATACTACTGAAATGGACATAAGGTCTACAGAAATAGCTAACATAGGCTTATAAGGTTATTTCAGAGGCAACGTATATACTTAAAAGCCGCGGGACATTTCTAAAATAATCCAAAGAGGATATCAAAATATCACGTACCAGGACATACGGCATTACATTCGTCCTTGGTGCGGAAGTTGTTGTGGTTCCCGGAACAGCCGTGGTACTTGAACCTCTCGCATTTGTTCCTCTCGTGGTTGAAGTGCCACCGCGTGGCGTTCAGGCCGGAGCCTTCAGCGCACACACCCTCGTCTTTCGCTTCGAAGCATACTGATCCTAAAGGTAAGGGAGAAAAGTTTAATTTGGAAAAATATTAATTTATTTGTAAACTGCTCTTTATTTTGAAGTGTAGTTTGATTGGTTTTGTAGAAGTGGTATAGAGTGCCTAGATACCTATATCCATAATAATGTCAGGCTTTTCACAAAAATAAAAGTAAGTATAGATACAATCTTAGTTTTGGCTCATTAGGTTCCAAATCACGCAAATTCCTTATGCAGATACTCACTGAAGTAGGTGTTTTGACAGCTTCGTCACATGAATTAAATTGTTTGATCGTACATTCTGTGCGACGTGGTAGACCGTACTTACTTAACTTAAACGATATAATATTTCTTCTCATGACACTGCAGTACAGCCTCGGTCCTTATTTACCTAAGTAGAGGTACCTCTACCTATCTAGGTTCAGTATAATAACTGTAAGTACCTACCTGCATTTACTGTAAAGGGTATTTTCATTTTGCCCAGTTCGATTAATAAGAGCTGGCACGTTCACAGTACACACTAAAGCAATTTGAGTAATACAGCATGATTTTTACTTTTATTTGTATGACTGTCATTGGAAAATGAAAACAATCATTCTGTATTTGTATGCAGTGATACGCCACGCCGCTCGTTTATTCACAAACACTACACAAGCGAATCGTATCTATAGAGGTGCTAGCGAACGCCAGCTCTTATTGATCGAACTGTATCCATGTTGTATACCAACGAATTTTTTTGGTACCATAGTAAAGGTTGTTAATTTTGATGAGCTCAACAATGTTTCTAAAACCATTGCACGGGCCCATTTAAACGTAGTAGGTATACTAGCCGTGTGGTGACGGCGAATAGACTACATGTGTCACCACCCCAGCCCAACTTTTCCCGTCATGGGGTCGTAAGAGGCGACCGAGGGAGCTCTCCAGAGAACGGGCAGCAGCGCTCTCTGTGAGCTAAACCACAACACCACTGCGATCGCCAACCCGCCTGCCAAGCGTGGCGATTACTGGCATTTCACCCCAAATGATGGATCTCATTGGGGGAGGCCCTCGTCCAGCAGTGGACGTTATGTGGCTGATGATGTGAGGTATACTAACTAGGCTTAGGACAGCACACGGCCGGCGCCGAGTCGAGCGGCGCGAGTCGGCAGGCGTGCGAGGCGGGGCAGGCGGCGGCGGCGGGCCCGCAGCGCAGCGCCACGCCCTCCGGGCCCGACAGCGGCGCCGCGCCGCCCGGGCACGCCGGCCGCGGCACGCAGCGACCTACCGCCGGACACGCCGGGGGCTGCCCGGCAGCGGCGTCCTTGTTGCTGACCTGTGGGTAGTTACAAACATTATGATATTGAGGGACATAATGGGAGGTTTTCAATATCCACAGATACCACTACCTACACAGGGTTGTCATTTCATAATTGTAGTGTTGACAATTTTAAAATAAATTTCTGCTTGAGAATATTTCTGAATAGAGCCATTCGGTGAGATGTTTCGGAACTAGTTTTGACTTATTTGAAGTTGCTGTCAGAATACCTCTCATTGTACCCCAATGGTAATAGGTTTCCATAAGCTGATTTTTAGATAGGTATTCAATATACCTTTCTGTTTATTTGCAATCCATTGTGGTAGTATTCGATTATACGAAACTTTAGACAACCATGACAATGCCATCATTGTCATGGTTGCAAGTGTTTTTTGTCTCTGGGAGACAGGCCTTTAGCTAAAAATGTGTGATAGCCAAGCCTGTCTTCCGGAGGAGTAGACGTAAGCTACAGATTTCCATTTGTCACATTCCTGACGAAAACCTTTCGAAGCAACCACGTACCTTTATACAAATCTTCAAACACGACCGTGTCGAGTGCTTTCCACCCCAAATTCTTTCAGAACATCACCTCATTGTACTGTATATGAGTGTAAACGAACCATGCAATCCAATGTGACCAGTTCGCAGGTCTCGTCATCACGACACTTGGCGTCGGCGCAGGGGTCCCGGCACTCGCAGGTGGGGCAGCCGTCGGCGTCGAGGCGGCGTCCGTGCGCGCACACGACGTCTTCGCACGGCGTCGCGGGGCACGCGGAAGGCACCTCACAGTTTGGCGTAGAGTGATTCGAGCGGGTGCCGGGGACCTGGCGTGGGAGAGGAAGAGGTTATTTTGGTATTGTATTGTACTATTGTATTGTAATTGTACTTAATATAGTGATAGGTCGTATATCGTTGGAAAATACATTTGGTTAGTAAATTCCTCGGTTGTCTTCAGTTTGGGTTCTAAATTTTTTTTAAAAGCAAGTACAGATACATGAACTTACATTACAACATTTGCCCTGTTTCCACCTAGTCTTGTTTCATAGTTAAGTATTTGGAGTATTTTGGTCTCCTAAGAGATTTACAACGCTTAATAAATCAAGAGTTTTGTGATAAGTAATTTTGTATTGTATCAGTTGGTATTTATTACTAAATATGGTTCAAGACCAACAACCTCAACCAACCAAGAACCATTTATCAGACCTGTCTATTTACGATTACTCAAAACATGTCACTCACCTCCATTCCACTTGCGTCGACACACCAGCATCGCCTCTCCTTGCCTTCGCACTGGACATCGTCGAAGGTACCGTCGTCCTTGCAGGATGGCACCCAGAGGGCAGGTCCGTCGCTCTTTTCGGCCGCGTCGTGGAGGATCATGGCTCGTCTCTGCTGGCATGCGGTCTGTGGACGGGATGTGTGTTACTCAGTTGATGATTCATTGATCTTAAATTAGGTAAAGTGTTTTGCTTAAAATATTTGGAAAAAATAAATATTTTTCTCAGTCAAGTCAATCAGAGTTGCAATTTTTTGACGATTCTGGTATAAAGCAGTCAATTTCATTCATTAGCTGACGCTTTTTGTTAACTGTGTAAAGACGACTGTATATTTTGCTTTCATCATCATCATCAGCCCATACTTGTCCACTGCTGGACATAGGCCTCTCCAATTGCACGCCATTGTGATCTGTTTTCGGCTTCTCGTATCCAGCTTCTGCCATTTTGCTTTACTAATTCTTATTTGCGACGACCACAGTCCTTCCTGGACTCATTTCCGATTCGGAAGCTTCGTCGCCATTTTTCCCCGTTTTCCCGTTTGAAATCAATAAAAAAAGGTAGGTATAGTACCTGATGCACAGGCTCAGTGCAAGCGGTTCCGCAGCCGGTGGCGCAGCAGCGCTGAGTGGCGCCGCACTCCGAGTCTGAGCGGCACGCGAACTCGCAACTGCCGGTCGAAGGGACCAGGTACGGACACTGTCCGGTCTTCTTCGGTAAACCTGCGTGCAGTCACAGATGATAATGTAGGTGATGATGATGAAAAAAGGTGAATACATATAACTAACTAGCAAACCCGGCGAACTCCGTTTTGCCACCAGATGGGTTCGTTTCGTTTACCCGATTTTCTGTTGAATTTTTTCCTGAATTTTCTTTGCTATAAAACTCACGGAGCCCGAGACCTTTCCAACGAATGCAAAAACGTGGAAATCGGTTCGTGCGTTCTGAAGTTATAGCGTCAGGGAGGAAAACCCGACTTATTTTTATATAGTAGATAAAAATATAGAGACTGGAGATATCGCACAGTTCGAACAAGAGTGACACAAAACAAAATTTGTCTTCTTATGAAATTGAACCTTAACATAAAATGTATAAAACTTAAATTACAAAATCAGTATATTTTGGATTAGGTCCTTTTTGTTCTAATTGTTCGATATGTGGGTTTCCAGAGGTGTAGGATTCACCAAGGTAAACTCACAAGCCGGCACAGGTGGGCAGTAGTCAGCCTCGCAGGCCACATCAACAACAGCGCAGGCGCGGTCGGCGGGACACGTGACGCTGGCGCACGGGTCGCGACACTTGCACGTGGGGCAGCGCTCGGAGTTCAGCTCGAAGCCGTAGTCGCAGCCCATGCGGCAGGTCAGGTCTAGGCAGGTGAGCTGCTCGCGGAGTCTGGTGGAGGAGAGGATGTTGTGTTATTAACCTCAACACGGTGGTGGAATATCTTTCGGCCTGTTCTAATTTTGAAATTATTTCTTAGTAGATAGAGCTGTCAATCATTCAGTCATTCCAAGTACTAAACCAAAATCGGAGTATTTTATTAATAGTATGATTCAATGAAATTCTAAGGGTGATGCGAGATCATTGAGAATTTTTAATGTTTGTATTTCAAGTACATTCTGTGCCTTTACTGTAATTTTTCATTTGATGTAAACTTAAAATTACGTAGGGAAAGCATGAGAAGTTACCTTCTTCACAACCAAACAATAAAGACACGAGCCGAACAAGAAAGTTGCGGTTTGAATGAAGATGTAGTGACCAAGACTGAAAAGGGCATGCTTCGGTGGTTTGGGCATATGGAGAGAATGGATGAAAGTCGATTGACGAAAGAGATTTATATGGGTGATGTAATGGGCCGGGTGAGTAGAGGTCGCCCCAGAAGGTTGACCATATTGGTGAGTTCCTGGCCGAAGGTGGCGTGAAAGTACTCGAAACCGGAGGTCATGTATGAATGTAGATGAAGCGAAAGGGGTATGTCAGGACCGTGACAAATGGAGACCTATAGTATCTGCCTACCCTTCTGGGAGACAGGCGTGAAGTGTATGTATATATGTTTGTACAACCAAACAAAATGTTTGAACAACTCACTTGACACAATCAACGGCGGAGGCATTAGCGCCTTCAGTCTCGGGTATCTTGGTACCGAAAGAGTCCACACACCAGCAAGTGCCGGCGGCACACTGCTGGGCGGTGAACGCGCCGTCAGAGTCACATGTCGGCGGCGGTAAAGCTAGCTTCATGCCGAACACTGTCCCTTCCATCTTCTCGTCGAAGTCGCGGAGATATTCGCACACTGTAAAAAAATATCGGGATGAATGACCTTTTTCTTTTTAAATTTAGTGCAATGTTCGAAGTCGTACGCGCATTCTACCAACGACTTGTTGTAAGTGTGACTCGAAGCGATACAGGGTGATAGAGGGAGCAATATGCGCTTCAATCATCTCGCTGCGACTAAGCTTGGAATAAATATTCATAGTATTATTCATCCGTTATAGTATCATCACAAAAAAGTGAATTTGACGTCGACATTACCTGGACAGGTATGCCCTGGTCTTCATTTACTGGATTACCATACATTCAGTATCATCGCACAGTCATAAGTAGTAATATCATCTCAAGGATCCGACCACTAGAATACAGTTTAGCTCTCGGAAGCTCAAGGAAGTACAGCTCTCATTGTTCAAGTAATGTAAACTTACTAGTAGGGGTATCGTCCACCCTGTCAGCCTGGAGTTTCATCTTGGCCGGGTCGACGCAGACGGCGCCGCAGCCGGCGGTGGAGCAGCAGTAGAAGCCGTCGTCACAAATGCCCTCGTTGCAGGAGACGGTGGAGTTCAGGCCGCAGAGAGCTTCAGCCTCCTCGCCGCAGGATTCGTAACTTGTCTGGATAAGAAGATAGGATTAGAATGTTAAGCATTATCCATATTTATAAGTTTATTGAATACGGTGCTTTAATTTTGATGACTGCCCTTTGAACCCCGTGGCAAATACAGTATAACACCTGACCAGATACTCGTACCTTAATAAACTGTGCGTGCAAATGAGGTTATCTTGGGATATGACTGAATCTAAAATTATCATTATAATTTCCAAAAAAAATAATTGTCTTTACATCTTCAGTATCGGTAGAGTTAGCCACGTCATCGTTGTTCGATGGACAGCATACGGAAGCGCCGTTGCGTCTTCCTCTAACACAGAAGTGAGTGCCGGGACAGTCATCATCAGCCCCGCAGGACACCACGGAGCCGTCTTCGTCCGACGCCGGCACGCCCAGCTCGCAGGGGTTCTCGTATGATACGCGTGGACGACCTGATGGAAGAGGAAATCTTAAGTCATCAACTTTTTTCACCAACTATGATTTTCTTAGGACACTTACTAGGAATTCCCAAACGGAAAAAAGTTACAGGGCGACGGCTTGTGCGTTTTTGCCAAGAGAACCTGCCACTACGTTTGCCACGCAGCAACCTGCTCATCAATCGGGCGCACCAGAAACAGTTATTTATTATAATACAGTAATAAATAAGTAAAAAATGGGACTCACAAACGGGATATCCAGTGCACAGCTCTCCTTCGCACTCAGCATCCTTCACCCTCACGCACTCCTCGCCGTCGTCGCAGGGGTAACCTTCACAGGGATCGTCGCACTCGCATGTAGGACATCCGTCCGTCCCGCTCTTATATCCGTACTCGCAGACACCAGCGCAGAGAGCTTTAGAACAGGACGGCGATAGCGAACGACCGCGGGCAGAAGGTAGAGTGGCGGAACAACGGACGGCGGGGGCGGGGCCCATGGATCCGCGGAGCTTGTTACCATCAGAGTCTACACACCTGTAATCATAAGATCATATTTTTTTAAATATAGTACAGTGTATTTTATATATTTCAAATGCCTTTGACCCGGAATATTCAGGCACCTTTGGGTACAAAGTTGTGATATTAAAGAAAATCCACTTACCAACAGACCAGTCCATTTCTGGAGCACTGCCTCGGTTTGAAGTTTCCATCTTCAGCGCACTGAGGTACGTAACCTCTGCCTTCCTTCTCGCTGATCACCAAAAGTTCAGCCAACATCTTCTGCTGAGTGCACATGGTGACGTTGTGGGGCAGGGTGCAATGTTTACCACATTCGCCGCCATCGCAACACTTCTGCATGGAAGGGCACTCCAGATCGTGGGCGCAAGGAGCACCGCAATCCTCGGTGACTGCTTCGGCTGGGCATGTGCCAGCCTTCTGCAATTCCAGGGACGCTGGGCAGCACACGCCGTAGTCATTTCCTGGATGAAATATATTAATAAGTCATCTATACAAAAATATAATATTACATTACAAGAATAACTAAAAATAATAACACGTCATTAAAATTACGAGAAAATATCAAGAAGATAGGCAGAAATCAATCCTGTTTATGTTTAGTTTGTATGGTTTGCTAGAACACATTACCTGATTCGACTAAACACCGGTACAGCGGAGGGCAGTTCGGTTTTCCGGGGTCAGTGCCGCACAGGAAGGGTCGGCTGGTTTCCGAAATGAGCAAAGGCTCTCCCACAGGACAGATATTTGCAAGGCTTCTTCCTCTCTTACCTGAAAATAGGTTACACAGGGGTGCATCAGTTGAGTTCTATAAATTGGTTGGCTGCGCTACCTGTTTATTATACTCTTTGCTGTTGTGTCAATTTTACTCAACAAAAGAGATTGAAGATCACGTTTTGTATAATTTTTGTACGTCACCATGGTAGTTAAAGACATACAAGATTATTTAAAACCTTGGGGAGGAGTTACTTGTTAAGAAGTTTTCCACATTTAATTTTGTCGTGTTAGGTATGTAAATATTGGTGATGGACCGTGTGATGACGCCGAATAGAATACATATGTCACCACCCCAGCCCAACTTTTCCCGTCGTGTGGTTCGTAAGAGACGACCGAGGGAACTCCAGAGGCCGTGCAGCAACGCTCTCTGTGAGTTAAACCACAACACTACTGCGATCGCCAAGCGTGGCAATTTCTTTTTTATTTCTTTCCAAATTATCATGGAAATCATTGGGGTGGCCCTCGTCCATCAGTGGACGTATTATGCTTAGAATAATAAAAAGGTGACTTCAGGGACTGTGTCACATCATGCATCTATACCTACTTACGTATAAACAAAGGAATAGAGTTAATACCACTTACAAGTAGGCACAG
>SJJU01022514.1:0-15392 GCA_012932125.1 Conopomorpha cramerella | reverse complement strand
TACAACAACACACACATTGCCTTCATCCCATGTTAAGTAGCTAAAGCACTTGTGTTATGGAAATCAGACAACGAGATATATTTACTTAAATACATAATGTAAACAAAACTCAATAAAAAAAGCAAAACTCGTCGATGAAATAACTGCCAGTAGTTTTCTTTGAGTGATATCGAAGTCGATTAATCACAGCGTAACATGATCCTGAATCTTCGACAAATTATTTAGAAAAGTGCTCATTTCAATAGTAGACTTGGCCAAGAACATGTTTTATCTCCAGATATTAATATATATATAATTAACTTATGTCAGATAATAAATAAATAAATATTTTACAACGACACACACATTGCTTTCATCCCATGGTAAATAGCTAAAGCACTTGTGCTATGGAATTCATACAACGAATATACAATTAAGAATTACGCTTGTTCATAGTGATAAAAAAAAAACTTATATAAATAAAACACCCGGACACATCCAACAAGTATTTAAAAACTCATCACCTAAGTACCTGTCAGCGGTGGGAATCGAATCCACGACCCTACGGTATAAAGGCAATAAAAAAATATGAATGAATGTTTTTGGAATACTCGTGTACAAAAAGCTTAGGAAAGTGTGTATGTAGCAAAAAGAAGTTCCCATTGACATATATACACATGCACAGCAGTAACCGCTGGAGTTAAGAGAGAGTTTTCACTGAGGATATAATATTACGTAGATTTTCCAAAATGTTAATTAGGAGGCGATAAACGAGTTGCTACAGTTTGTATGGGAAACTGAATCAACGCTAATGAAACCATAGAGGGTCCACTCTTATTAATCCAGTAGTTTTTTGTCGTAATTTACCTCGTAGTTATGAATTAGGCTTTTGAGCACTTTTGTACATATTCAGTTATAAAGTCTGTCACCTAATATCGGAAATTAACAGGATCTACGTTATTTCTCTTATTTTTATTAGGATAAGTTAACTTTAACTACAAAGTCAATGACATAACGTGCATACGTATAAGTATCCTACCTACAAAAAGTGATTTCGAATAAAGAAACACTTATTCATATTCATATCATTTATTGCACTCATGTTGAAAGTAAGATGTTACATAGTAAAAGTATCAAACATGAACCCTGTTAGGGCATAGCAAACATTTTTTAATTACATACTAGGAAATAAAATGTATGCTTATAACTTAAATCATCAACTATAAAACAAATGAAAACATTGTACCGCCCATCAATCACCATCAACTTCATTTTATCTGTCACTATACGGAGGCAACTTCGAGAGTACTGGAAAATGGATACTAATAAACGAGGTTACCACAACTATCAAGACACACTAACGAAACTTTTGTCTCAAGCGGCACAATCAAACGCAGACACGTTCAAACTCTAGGGTCCGTGGGATTGCAACAAGCCATTGTCTTCAGCACTTGCGGAATGAGTTGTAAAGAGCTCGCGCCACGCCTCGAGAGCTATATAAGCGCTAATTTAGCTGTCCATTCAGCTGAAGGTTGTTCAACTACCCGCTATTCTAAAACGAAATTCAACCAAACGGTGCATCTCTTTCCAACGCTCCGCGTCAGTAAGGGACAGATGGTAGGCAAGCTAGCATCAAAAGTGTGCACAGATAGAAAGCCGCCGGTCGATACGCCCCGCTTGCTCGCCGACGTTGGCTGCAAAATGGTCCTTTACTCCAACTCGTTTGTGGACATGACAGCCCCAACAGTCATATCACTGTATCATGTTGGTAGTAACTAGTTATGAGGGAACCTGCTGAAATGTTCACAGATAGTGCAAAGTATTCTACTATCAACTGCAACGAGAAACTCGAGAACTAAAGAAGAAAGTACCTACAGCAGAAACTGTCTGGAAATTTATTTGTCTACTTACAAGAGTGTTGTAATGGAGCCCATTATTACGTGTGGGTACTATGAAGATATAGATTTAAGGAGACTGGTTGTTGGAATATTGTTTCACTATAATTCGTACCGTAATATCGTACTATTTTGAAGTTCCGTCGGTAAATTAATGCAGTATTCACGTATTAAAACGAAATTTAAGATGTCTAGATTTATACCGACACTTAGAACATATTTTAAGTTTCTCGTTGGTTACTTACTGCGTACTTTTATGTCATAATCATACTGATTACATCTCCCGAACGTACCCGGGTTTAGAACAATAAATAAGGAGACTTTCGCTTTTTTCTTTAATGAAATATCACAAGTTTGACACTCAATATATTCGTTAAAAGGTTCAAAATAGTTTAATACTTATCGCAGGTAATGAAAAATTCGTCCCGGGTTTTGATTTAATTTAAATCTTACTCTTTACTAGGAGACTACATACTACGCCGTAGCCGGTTTAGTTCAGCTACGCGCTACGGCGTAGACGTTTACATAATGATGGAAACCGTAGTATCGCCTGTGTAGTATCAAGATGATATAATTGAAATCTACGAGACCTAAGGAAAAATACCGTTCAAAACCTTTTCGTCGAGAAGAATGTAAAAATCTGCCTAGCAAAGAAGATCTTAAAGCCTTTATTTCCCGTGGCATTAGTCAATGACATTATTACAGTATATTCTGTTTAGAGCGGTGATGGGTCTGCCAGTGCAGACTATACTGGTATACTGGTGCAGTGCATCGAGCATGTTTGCTGAGGCTAGAATAGATTGTTTTTATGCGAGCGTGCGCAAGCGAGCTGGAGCGCTGGTGCGCAGAGCTCAAACTCTGTTCTAGCGAAGATTGCAGAGCGTGTGGATTGTCCCTACATCAGACACTGCTCTGATAGACATAAATAAACATGCAAAAAGTTAGTCGTAGTTTTTTAGTTTGTTTTTAATTAGTCTCTTTTTTAAATTTCTATTTATTAATATTTTGTGTTATTTGTGCTACACTATATGGGACTTAGTTGCTGAAATAAATATTTTTTTTAATTTTTTTATTATTTCTTTATTGTGTCATACTTTTTTTTCAAAATAACTCATTAGGATTGACTAGGACTGTATTTTACAAATCCTAACTTTACCTGAAATTGTTCAGTAAAGCTTGGAGGTAATTATTTATTACTTTTTACTCGTCATAATTTCAGCCGATTGACGTTCGCTTCACGACGGAGGCGTTGTCATGTGTGATCTGTACCTATTAGAACCTGAGACCAAATCAAAACAAAAAAGTTTACTTCATCGTTATAAGTGCTATTACATACAGATATACAGTAGCATTAAGTGTGATGAAAGTCATGTATTATTTGAAAAGCAAAAGTAAACGTCCCCGGTTCAAATTAATCTGTTTTACTGGTCATAAAAACCGTGGGGTGTGACCATTCGCGCAATTGCCGGGATTCCCGTAACAGCCTAAGCCACTGCATCCAAATTAGGCCCCAGTACAGCTATACTTCATCATCATCAACAGACAATATTTGTCTACCTGTGTGTTGTGGTTTTTTAGCGACATGAAAAAAATCTTCTTTTTCAAATTCTTCTCTGTCTCAATTCTTTTTTATGTTTATTTGCGGATAAATTGTCCGTGTTTTAACCGATTTTGATGATTATTCATTTGTTGGAAGGAAGATATATGAAAGGTGGTTCCATGATAAGGAAGTCAGGGTTTGATGATGACAGACCACATAAATGGAAAGGAATTTAAAAAAAAAACATACTGGTTGAAATCAGTTCTTTTTTCTTTAAAAATATATTCCTAATTGCGCTCCATCGGTGACCACATCGATGTTTAACATCAGGCATAATGGTGGTCAAACGTTGAGTTGAAAAAAAGTCACATTACATTTAAAGGAAATACTCAAGGATATTTTGGCACGTGACTAAAAAGTTGGCACACAATTTAAGCTGAGTCTTGTTGTATGAGGGAACCTGAAACCATCACAATCCTACTAATCCTCTCCTACTAATATTATAAATGCAAAAGTTTGAATGGATGTTTGTCCTTCTTTCACGCAAAAAGTATTGGACGAATTTTAATGAAACTTGGCAGCATTGTAGCTTATAATCTAGAATAAAATATAGGCTATAAATTTTGGGGATGTGTTTTAAATTATTTACGTTTTAGTATAAAAATTAAGGTTAGGGAAAAAATCGGTATATTCCTGCATGCGCTGGCTTAATCTGACAAGATACGGTAAAACTAAGTTCTGAGCAATCATAGGTTTTAAAAAGTTCTACAAAAAAGTCCGCGATGGTATATGCTTATTTATTACAGTTAATCCACAATAATCATATTAATGTATATAAATCATGAAAAAAAGTAACGAGTTATTTGCAAAGCTGTTTTGGCATAGATAACATAAATCATTAAAATATATAATACGATATTTCAATAGAATATTTAATGTACATTATTGTTGCCCTTTATAGCGTTTGATTTTATCTATTATTCTCGAAATTATAGCAGGTTAAATAAAACGCATTACGCAAAAAAAAATATCGCCGCCCCGTGCTGCCGCCAGTCCTGAATATTTTTTTAAATATTTAAATTTAAATATTTTACAACAACACACACATTGCCTTCATCCCATGTTAAGTAGCCAAAGCACTTGTGTTATGGAAATCAGACAACGAGATATATTTACTTAAATACTTTTTTTCTTTTCTTTTAAATACATACTTATATAAATAAAACACCCAGACACATCCAACAAGTACTTAAAAGCTCATCACCTAAATACCTGTCAGCGGTGGGAATCGAACCCACGACCCTACGGAGCAGAGGCAGACATGCTGACCACTACACCAACGGGCCCGTCAAATGGCGCTATCTAGTTTTAATTTCTGCGTATACTGCTGAGAGAATTATTGGGAGCATAGAATGCTTCATATTTCTTGGATTCTTGGATTTCTGCTTAATCAAACGTGTTTCAGACTAATTAAAACATAACCTGGCGGAACGAAGTTCGCCGGGTCCGCTAGTACAGGAATAAACAGATCACATTACAGGAATTCAAGAAAGGGATAAATTAGTAGTTGCCATCAAAATACAAATACTCACTTGAATATAGATCCGTAAAGAACTGTAGGTAAAGCTAGTGAACAATCCGCTCTATCACCTTAAGGTTGATAGTATATCATTAAACAGTAAAAAATATAATTTTAATTTATGTACTTAAAATAACTACTTTCTCAAAATGACCGTATATTTACTGAGTAATTTTTATTCTTCAAACAAAATGTCATCTCCCGAGGCAGAAAATTGTTTATTTTGTATGGAGTAAAAAAAATATATAATCGGGTTTGCCATAAGGCAAACCCGATAAATACTGCTTTACTGAACATTTTCAGGTAAAGTTAGGAATTGTATGATACAGTCCTAATCAATCCTAATGAGTTATTTTGAAAAAGAGTGGGACACAATAAATAAATAACAAAAATAAAATAAAAAATATTTATTTCAGCAACTAAGTCCCATATAGTGTAGCAAATAACACAAAATATTAATAAATAGAAATTTAAACAAGAGACTTATTAAAAACAAAATAAAAAATACGACTAACTTTTTGCATGTTTATTTATGTCTATCAGAGCAGTGTCTGATGTAGGGACAATCCACACGCTCTGCAATCTTCGCTAGAACAGAGTTTGAGCTCTGCGCACCAGCGCTCCAGCTCCATAAGGCAAACCCGATAAATAGAGGAGAACTTAGAAAAATTCTATGGGCGGGCAGTTAGTACTGGATGAAGTCGGTTCTTTATTCCTAAAAAACATTATTGCTCGTCAAATGTAATTGAAAAATTGCTGTATTAGTGACGTACCAAAAAAAGTGAAGTATCAAAACTTTACTGATATACCACTTTTTTTTACCGATCGTACCTACTTACTGCGACAAAATTATCCATGTTGACTGTATTATGGTAGAGCACTAATAGTAGTGAAGTTTTATATCGAAACAAAACAAAAGACTTGCCGAATAACACACGTAAATTTAGTCAGTAAGAGCTCGCACATATAATACCTACATCCGTGTTAAATTTATAAGCCATTTGGCTTGTATCCACGTTGCTTCCACCTCAAAGACAAATCCATTTGACTATACGAACTGCATACTAAGCGTGAAAACACGAGAATGCCAGCTGAGTGAGTAAAGTTGGGGCGGTAATCCGAAACCAACTTCCTGTAGTAGCTTATTAGCTTGGTATTGATTCGTCTGGAAAAGGGTAGATACTTCTGTCTAGGCTGTCGTTGAGTCTCGAGATAATACATATACTACTTAGCAGATGTCTGATCGCTTCTTTGTTCACGTAAACTGTAATATGTCACACATCTAATACATACGCAGCTTCGCCCGCGTGGACTTGGGTTATATTGCGGTATAAAGGATTTTTTTTGTTTTCCCTCAGGAATATCATTTTTTTCCGGGATAAAATGTACCCTATTATTTAAACCGGACTTCTAACTATACGTCTGCAAAATTTCAAAGCAATCGGTTCAGTAGTTACGGCGTGAAAGCGGACAAACAAAAAACAAACTCACATTCCCATTTATAATATTAGTAAGTAAGATAGTAAGATGTGTGCACCTACATTTGTGTGTCTGTAAATTAGTTTTCGTTATTTAAGGACTTTGCTAGATCTAGATAAAACACTATGTTCACCGCGACTGCTCTGGTATCAGACGATAAATAGACCAACATAAATTTTTAATTAAGCTGTATTTCTTCCAATACACGGCGTACAAAGGTGACACCTGGGGTGAATTAAACGCATTATTTGGCACACCCATATTCTTACCATAACAGCACAGTCAGCTGCATAATAGATTATTGAGGGTTAATATGTTAAAAGGTATGAAATTTACACAAAATATTTTCAGATTTAAACCGCAATAAAGACAAGTTAATAAATTATTCGTTTCAAAATTATTCAGATTCAACACACGGTCATCCAGCCCAAAACTAGAAGAATATTTTGGAATATGCTTGTTCCAGATACTGCCTAAGCTATTAATAGACTAATAACATGTCGCTGTCATTTTGTTCTGTCGCAATAATTTACAGCCGCCCAGAGCGTATTCTAAAAGCTCTTACACAGTTAATTTAAATACACACATACATAGATGAATCACTCGTCCGCAAATTCCCGTTACTCTAAACTATTCACTAAAGCATGAATGTCGTATGAGGGAACAGTTGTCCAAAGGCAGGTTCCCTGACCACTAATGGCTCGTTTCAATAACCTACCTTACGAATAACGGGTCGTTACACACAATTTTGACAGATCGTAGTTATGTCAATGTATTAAAGTAACTTCCCATCATCCGTACATAACGTATAACTTAGGAATCCGGGAAAGGGAAGTCCGTTTTCGGTTGTGAAATCATTTTGATCTTGCAATATCTTTCAACAGATTTCCTGGGCCTTAAGAAAATAATATAATGAATATTGTTTTACCAATGATTCTTTAAAAAAAAATTAATAAAAGAGCGAAGACGAACGATCATAGAATAAAGTAGGTAGTTGCATCTCTTTCATATTCAGCTATCTTTGATAAAATAGTTTCGAACAAAATTTTGCGAATTTGAAGTTTAGGTAAAGTACAGTGAGAAGATTTTAAGAAAACGCTATAATTAGTTTTAAGAGTTTTGTATAATACTATCATGAAACAAATTCAATAGTTCCAATAGAATTTTACAGCCTTAGCAATAGTGAAGTTACGAGCTGTGTATACAGCCTGCATACACATTTTTGACTAATAATGATTAACAAATCTTATGTTTTGGAACGAAATATTTCCTTAGCCCAAATCTCTATGGTCTATGTCAAAACCTAATCTCGACCACACATGGTGTCATAAGTTAATAGAAAAGTTACACAGTTCTCATCAGGTCATTATTAGTTACGCGCGTCGTATACTAGGTTTATGAATGTTTAGTTATTGAAGTGGTTAATGGTTGTATAACTTTTTTATTATTGCTAAGGCGGTTAGAGACCTCATGGGTGGGTTTAGTACACACCTAAAGGGAAAATGATCAAAACATGAGAATAAAAATGGAATACCCTGAGACTGATGAGAACCCTAAAGGGTGAGTGGCTCAGATATAATCTCTTTTTGTTTTAATCATTAACACATATTGACCACAACATTGAACATTGAACATGAAAACATTGACCAGATTGGTGATGTCCTGGCGGAAGGTGGCGTGAAAAGTACTCGAAACCGAAGGTCATTTATGAAAAGATGTATGAATGTAGATGAAGCGAAAGCGGGTGTATGTCAGGATCGTGACAAATGGAGATCTGTAGTCTCTGCCTACCCCTCTGGGAGACAGGCGTGAAGTGTATGGATGTTGTTTTAATCACGCTTACATTGTAGGCATTCACTGTGAATAAAAAGGTTCAATTATTTTATAAGTAAAAACGAAGCTCGGAAAAAATACAGTACCTAAAAAAGCGTGCAGGAAACAGCGAGTCTCGGCTTACGACCCAAGGTTGGGGCACCATAAAAAAACACGTTGAAAAAAAAAATGTACCTACGGCTTACTCAAGATAAACTGCATTGGATTACGAGTAAATTTGTTGCAGCCAAAGTCGAAATTGGGGCAAACCGGACCAAAACCATTTGCCGTGATTATAGCGGTGGACAAATAAATCGCCCGACATCGGATTAACTTTGTCATTAACCAAATGTTTGTTGACCGACGTGGGCACGAAACCAGGACAGAGTGCCAATGGATTTTATTGAAATTCAAAATTAATTTATTCGCCTCCAAAAGTGTATAGCCGAAATAGCTGGCAGACACCGAAAGAATAAACAATATCTCAATGAACGTTGAAATATTTCATTCTTTTGTCGGTCACAAAATTGCGTGATGAATATAGGTAAGTACCTACAATAAAAAAGCTATGTAAGAAACTAGTGGGCCAGATATTTCACCTACACTTGTATACTGTTTTAACTTTTATTATGTATTTTCATGTCCTAAACTAATTGCGCTAAGCAACTGAATGCTAGTGAACACTATTTTAAAAAAAAGGAAGTCCATTGCTCGCAAGTGAAATTTCGTTTGGATATCTTTCCCGTTTATGGGCCGATTTTCGTGTTTCTTTTTTTATCTTACCTCAATAAAACACACAATACAATTATTACCTAGAGATATTTTCCATGTTGCGCACTTCAGTAAATTATATATTCTCGAAAATCACACACATTCTCTTTCGTCCGCGAATTTGTTGTCATTTATCTAGAAATTGTGTGAGTGCCATTTTGTTGGTACGAAACAGTATGTTCTATCGTGTAGACCACATCGCTGCTTAATATCAGGACATAACAGTAGTCCAACGCTTATACACAGTGCATAAATATTTTTTTTTATTACTATGAACAAGCGTTTGACCACCATCCTGCCTGACATTAAGCAGCGATGTGGTCTACGATGGAAATTTACATTAATTTAAACAAAACAAAGTTAATAATATCTGACCATAATAATAGTAATACTACCCGATATACATACTCATAAATTTAGTACACTTGGGCTTCTGTTCGGCAGGACCTAGGTACATTAATAATATGGAAATGAGGTTTGGTCTGAGAGCGCTTTATGCTGATGAACGAATTTTAATGAACATTTGCACGTTCATACTTCAGTGGTCAGTAAACAACTGCATTAGAAATCCGACGGCGGCGACCATCCCCCCCGGGCTTTACGGAATAATATTAATGATGCACTACATTTCCAAGTGACAATTATAAAACTGAAAATGGCTCCGGACACAATGCAGCCTTCTAATTTTCCTGCTATACGACTTACATTTTAAATTGACCCAGTTAATGGGGGTGCAATTTGACAGCTGGTCATACTAAGAGATGGGGAAATATAAAAAATGTGTGATGTCCCTACAATTTTTTCGTCTCTGCGAATTCTGGAATAAACGCTGTGCGGAAGTAAGATGTGGGTTGGAAATACACTTATACGCATTGAGAACATTTCAATAGAAAAAAAAATCTATTCCTCTTTCATATAAAAGTGTAGTTTTCGCGTCCGGCTATTGTACGTGTACCAATGGAACTCTTTTTCAGAGCCTATGTACACAACATAACGCTCGTACGGTGGGAACATCTTGAAAGGACAACGTCTTAATAAAACTCACAAGGTATGTGAATCCTATAACGGCGATGGTCTTTACGTACTTACTAATTATTACTTATACTCAGATGCCTCCTACGTCACTTCTACCCTGATATCTAACTTTTCAAGTCCAAATATGCAAAACTGCAAACTATGAGGGTATTTTTGGTGTATGGTCAACCCATCTCCCAATTATATCAGTAATTAGATTGGTATTTCTAAATTAATAATAAATCTACGCATGAATAACTAAGTAAAGTGCCAATAGAGTACGGACTTCGTACTTTAACTTCAATTGTGCATTAGTCACCATCCCTCGCACTGCATTGGGGACAAACTGAACTTAACAATGTTGACTATCGACTGACCTATCATTCCATACAAATCGTTAACCAGTAGAGTTCAACTTGTAAATAAGTTAGGTTAAGTTGATATAGCTTATTGGTAATTCTTGGTCAGTTCTCGAAGTTAGCAACCCCTCCGCTAGGTGTCGTTGCTACGGCTCATGCATTAGTGATGAGTTTCACTTACGGTTTGGCATTAAGTTGTTTGTATTTTAGTTCTGGCTTGATCTTAGTTGTTGTAAGCCGAGAGTGACCTAGGTGTCTCTTGAAGACGAGAGCGCGGTGAAATGTACAAGCCAAATTACATACTGTTACGTACGTGGGGAGTGGGTACCGATAGAAAAATATAAAAAATCTATGATGCCCAAAAGTTTTTTTCTTCTCTGCAAATTCTGGGATACACGCTGTGCAGAAGTAAGATGTGGGTTGGATATACCCTTAGTATATTCTTTTTTCGTATAAAAGTATAGTTTTCGAGTCCGGCTACTGGACGTGTACCAATGGAACTCTTTTTCAGAGCCTATGTACACAACACAACGCTCGTACGGTGGGAACATCTTGAAAGGACAACGTCGTAATGAAACTCATAAGGTGATAAGCCGAGAGTGACCTAGGCGTCCCTTGAAGACGAGAGTGCGGTGAGCTGTACATGATACATTACATATGTTACGTACGTGGGGAGTGGGTACCGATAGAAAATTACACTATTACGAAAATCAAGAATTGCACTTTATTTTGGTACTATAAGTACATACACTAAACCCTGGCAAATCTATTCCTTGTGACAGAAAGAAAGAAACATTTCAAAGCATATTTTCTTTTAAAGCACCTGCACTGATGGGAATATTATGGTTTTGCGAATATGATATTATAGCGATAGCGCGCCTTCTGTCTTGGATCCCACATAGTTATTAAACTAAAGACAGTATATATATGCGCTGCATTGCAATGAATACATATAATTATTTATTTTTTTACTTCCCTAATCTAAATAGTGGGAGACAGCATTATTACAAACGAGGCATAAATTGCCTTTCGGGAGAGTTGCCCACACAACAACCACGGGTGAATGCGGAGGACTAAACCTAGCGGGGCTGACGTTCTAACCTACTGATAAGGCCCTATCAGCTATTTATATATATAATATTTTCAATAATACTGTTCAGTTAAGTGTATTAAACTATATAACTCAATATTGTTCACCGGGTACATAGGCGCGAATATAATCAAAGACAAGCTCGAGCTTACCTTTGTTATTTTACTCGATATACTCCGTGAACAATATTGTTTCATTAAAAAAAATACATATTTTTTTATTATAAAAGTTTCATAAAGTTTTTGTACAGAGTAACATCCATTCCATCCAAAATTTCGTTTTTAATATTAGTAGGATACGGTGAAGGATTTTTATTAATGGACCATTGATTTCGGAGCCTATTCGATGCAAACAAACAACGAATTCTATCCTCAATAAAATATTAAATATAGATGTATAGATTGACGCCTGTTAGCAAATTAACCCTTCAAGAAGCGGCACAAGCTCCCTCAATATCAATTAATATTCAATTGGGTCTATGTCGATGTTCTTCTCATTTTATCATTTGCGTAACATAGATTCGGGTTACGAAAGGGGAATTGTTTTATTTACGAAAACGTAACAATATTTGCTTTGTTATAATAAGTACACTTTGTTTGCAGCGAAAATAAAATATTTTGCCGTAACTTCTTACAACTTGAATTGGGGGGAGGCCTTCGCCCAGTAGTGGGAAACAAGTCAGGCTAGGTAAAAAAAAACTTGTTACAAAACCATAGTCACCTAACTGGAAGAAGGATTATGTCATGTCCCTTGAAGGACAAAGGGATAGGCAGAGGTCTATCTATGACTATCCATTTCTCACAACGAAGGACTTAACGTGATAGGAGATGAACCTTTCGTCACCTTTTAACCGACTTAAAAATAAAGGAGGAGGTTTCACTTCGTCGGTATTTTTTTTCATGTTCGTTACCTCAAAACTTTTAACTGGGTGAACTAATTTGGATGATTCTTTTTTTGCTCATCCATTCATGAGGCAATCACAAATTTTACTGGTTTAAGTCGATCCTTTTTTTTTTAATTAAAAATATGCAGACTTCCTTAACATGTTGTCCTGCATTGCAATTTATTAATACGCGTACATGTACTGCGTATAAATGGACCCCGAGCAATGGTCTTTTCGACGAAAGGTTGTTAGGCTCGTCAAAATTAACAACTTTTACCACAATGCGACAATGCTCGGAAATTAAAAAACTTTTTTTCAACCCCACACAAAATTGACAATTGCCTAGGTAGGTGACACCCGGGGGCCATTTGCACTCTGTACTCGTTACATAAATTCCTAAACGTCTGGGTGTGGAAACTGAACATCTTATTGCCAAGTTAGACATCGCGGGTCCTATTAATAAACCCGGAATAACTATTACCAGTTAGCTTGGTATAAGCTGAACTTGTCAGTTGTAAAACAAAATACATAACTATTAAATGTTTAAAACGGGTATTATAGCGCGAAGATTAACCAAAGCATTCAGCTTACCTTCGTTGTTTGCCCGACGTTTCGACATAGTTACATGTGTCGTGGTCGCGAGCTGACTGGAGTACGGCGGCGGCGTCGTTCACTGGTTGGCTGCGAATCCGGACCTACCCTCAAAAAGTCACTGTTTCGACACGTTACACTAACGACATCAGCTGTACAAGTTGATCTGTTTTCCGCGCGAGGTTTAATTTTGTTTAGCACTGGCTTCCACGTTGATGATAATCTTCGCGCTATAATACCCGTTTTAAACATTTAATATCATAACTTCTTCCTTAAAAAAATACATAACTATTAAATTGCAAATTTTAAAAGTTATGCATTAGATTTTAAATGTTCGTGTCGTGCCCTTTCATTCGATACCCCACTTGAACATTAACGACGTTTTTACGATTTAGGCGGATAATGTACAAATTGTTAAGGCTACAAATGGCTACCCAATTATACCTTAACGGCGCTTAATACCGCTTAACCCTTTCGTGGACACGTTCAATCTGCCCACGTGATAACAATATAAGTTCTATTGTGATTGTTTCTGTGGCCCGGAAAGCGTTAATTCATCAAGGCGCGGAATATAGAAAGATAATTAAAATTTAACCGTTATCGAGCCCCAGCGCTCGGATCTCATCTTGGCGAGTTAAGTTGCCTATGAAGATATAAAGTTGGTATGATTTATTTTACCCTCCAGACCTAGAGGCCAAGTCT
Source organism: Conopomorpha cramerella (assembly GCA_012932125.1). NCBI lineage: Eukaryota > Metazoa > Arthropoda > Insecta > Lepidoptera > Gracillariidae > Conopomorpha > Conopomorpha cramerella. Next base: position 1,698 of record SJJU01022514.1, on the reverse strand, counting down.
GGGATACTCACGTAGTCACATCGCTCTAGCAGGTATTCGCGCATCATGATGAAACCCGCACACCAAAAGATGTGTGAACCCTATAACGGCGATGGGCTCACCCCCTGCCACGTTGGGTTAAATACGCTTGGTGAACCGTGGGTATTTGCTTATTAAGCAAGTGCCTCTGCCTACCCCGCTTTGGGATTAAAAAGCGTGAAGTGTATTTATTTTTTTATTATTTTTACGATGGAATAAATGTTTCACTTTAATTTTTTTTTATAATACGTGTATTTTACAACCACTCACCATTGCCTTCATCCCATATTTAGTCGCTGGTGCAAACTACATAATTCTAAAATGAATATGCATAGGTACTGTTTGGTCGTTCAGTGCAGAATCTCCAAGTAGAATCAAAATATTATAATAATAATGCAGTAAGTAGGAAATGTGATGTTTATTATTCCAGTACTTGACAATGAGTTCGTAGGGTACTTATAAATTGAATGGTACTTAAAAATTCAGACGCGGAGTAATCCTGTACATTTCTATGCGTCCATTGTAGGCTCTCAGTTGGTCGAAACGTCCCAACCAACACATATGAACAGACAACATATGTCCGCAACACTAGAATCTTAACATCAGGCAGGATGGTCAAACACTTGTTCATAGTGATAAAAAAAAATCAGAAATCTGAGAAGGTCTCATATTAATTTATTGGTATTTTCTTGTGTCAAGATTGCGCGCGCTGGTGACCCTCTGATGCCGTTGTTCAACTGAGTAGTTCAGTTGAACTAGTGATGCTCTAGGATACAAGTTGTACAACTGTCCAACTCTAGCCACTTATCTATTACTTAATCCTTTGCAGTGGCGGGCGCAGCATTTTAGGACATACAACCATAACCCCGACCGGCAGGAGCCACATGACTGTAACCATGTATGACCAATTCCTTTATTACTATGAACAAGTGTAAATTAAGTGACCGGCAAAGTTGGGATAATAATCTTGTGTTATTTGTAGTTTGTACAAACATAACGGAGGTGTACCGTTTGTTGAATTGGTTGAACTACTCAGTTGAACAACTGTATCAGAGGGGCTGGTGACTACGAGACAGTAAGTCAAATTATAAAGTTATTCTAAACACAATGTTGTCTATCAATAAAGTTGCCAATATGTTCATGTGACGATATGTGAAAGTGACCTACAACTACACCGCACAAAAGCCTTTTAACCTTCACAAATCACTGAAGGCAGACACGTAGGTATGTTGCTAAGCAAAAGTCTATGTTTCACCAAGTATATTGAACCTATGCGATTCGCACATCTTTCGCTATGCAATAAAATTCACCGTAATTTTGTTTTCATCAGAAATGACGTGTCAAATAACTTTAAAGAACCAATAAAAAAACTTCAACTAGTAAAATACTAAGGCCTTACTAATAATGGCGGAATTGATATTTCGAAGATACACAAAGCTCAACTTAACTTGTCAGTTGTATGTCAAATACGGAATAACCAGTTTAAGTAGACCTGTAACAACCGTTGTGTAAGTGACAATGCGTTTATTGGTAAGGGGGTTATACTTTTTTTACGCAGGAACTTTTAAATACGGTTTAAGAAAAAGTAAACAAAGTTTTAGTGCTGCGTGATGGCGTCCAAGCAAATATTACATCTGAAGTATTCCGCATGCGTTAAGGATATTGACGTACTTATCATCT
>SJJU01022510.1:0-13391 GCA_012932125.1 Conopomorpha cramerella | reverse complement strand
AAGCCGTCCAAGTTTTGAGGTCAGTAAAACATCAATAAGGTAGAGTACCAATTCAGTGTGATAAGTAAACAATGAACCTTAATGTCTAGTCACATTCATATGAGTTTCTAGGATGGTAGACCAGATTTTTGCCAACTGTACAAGCAGACCCGATCTAGATCTGTCCTTTTTTACCCGTGTCGGTTGTCACACGAAGGTTAATAATACGGGTTATGCTATGGGACGCTCCTTATATAATATTTTAAGCAACCTATCACCACCAGCGCTGCGCAATCTTCATACCAGAATTTCACGTTACAACACCCAGATGTCTTCGTTCAGTAGTGTTGGACTAGAAAAAAAGAAGGATCGATCACAAACTCTAAACTTGTTCTCAAATATTTGTTGATGGTGTGCGAGTCTCTAAAGCCAGTATTAATAGTGAGTTTGTTACACAAACCCGAGCGAGACAAGCCCTACTTGAGCAGAGATCTGTGTTGAGCACAGTTTCAGAATACGGGCATCAGACTCTCGCATCCGAAGAGAACACAGATTTGACGCCGAAGTTAACAAGGGTATCTTGATCTTCACACAGGGTTTTATTACGTTGGAATCTCACAATGGCCACAATTGAGCAAAAGCTGCCTTTGCTTTGTTGATACGTGATGCGACATCTTCATCTGTTCCACTGTAGCTTGTGAAAACACTCTAAACTAGGTGAATATAGATTCTAGAAACTTTTAACGGACTCGTACTGAAGCAGTAATGGATCGGGACTTTTAAATTTGAACACGTAATAGTAATGTTAACCTTTCTGTACGTTTCCTGTGTAACTTTTTTGCAAATAAGGTTGAGATGGACTACTGAGTAAGGTATCAAGTTGATAAGTAGCTAGCACATCGATCATAACTCCAGGTTATAACAGGGCGAACAACGTCAACAATTTGTACAAATTAAATAAACGAAACATAATTATTTATCTGAATTATTGAATATTTTGACATTTATTACTCTTTTATTGGAAAAGAATCGCAGCCGGAAATACATTTTCGATAATCTCGTTAATTTACAGTACAAACATAAATATATTTAACTCACTATAAGCCGATTGGTTTAATACTCGTTCTTTTACTCCATTAAGAACTGCATTATATGTATGTATAGTAGATGGCATATAATATCTACCTATACTGATACTAACATATCAAGTTACTAGAAAATATTTCGTGGATACTGAAATGACGACAACAGATTTTTTATGTGAAACTTTCCGAGCTTTGACTAAGTACGTTAAACATTAGGGCCACATTCGCATAGTTGTCTAGATGAGACACCAAGAAAAGGTGTCTATCAGTTTTGACGATAAACATCAATAAGACGAAACATAACCGTAATATCTAATGACATTTATTAAGAGTGTTAGACCAGTTCTTTGCTGACTGTCCAGCATTTATCCCAGTTGCACAACCCGCTTGTATACTTGGTATACCCTTTTCATACAATATATATATTGATTTGAATAGCTAAGACCGCAGTGACGCCCGTCCGATTTCTGAATACAGGAAAGCCGGTGTCAAGCAAGTGGTTAGCTCAACTGTTTTGAAGCCACTCGAAAGCCTTTAACCCGACTTAACGAATGTCGAAACAGTAGTCGTGATCCACAGCTCAAAGTGCGACCTGAATCATAGGAACACTCGACAACCTCTCTTGGGATTTAAAGGCCACCCGTCCAATGGGTGTCCATGCCATGTGGTGCTTAACTTCGACAATGGGTGGCTACCTCCTACTGCTATATCTGGGAGTAGCATCTATCAGAATACATGAACACACATAATACGGTAAAATAGGTACGTTACGAATAACGTAGAGTTTATTTGTCGGAAAGTGTACCATTGTAGGATACAATGTAGCATATCGTCACCAAAAAGTTGATAAGGAAATCTCTACAAAATACCTCTAACACGGTTCACTGAAAATTCAGGCTAGGAAAGCGCAACTTGTACGTACTAAACCGTTATCGAAGTGGGTCAAGTTTTTCGAACATCGACCTCTATTTTTCCCATAACTGAATATACCCGGCGATTGCCACGATGTAAAGGTGAAACCAATATCAAGATAATTCTGAATTCGCATTTCTTTGACGTAGAAAACATACTGTAACCTGGCGTACTGAAAATGTACTCTACTCCTTACAGCTTAAAGCTTGACTTCCAACACCAGCATAAACTTTGATTGGACGATATTCCATTGACACAGTGAACTCTACGTCATTACATATAAAGGTTACATTACCGTACCCTGTGACGTCACAATATCTGATACACGCTTCTAAACATTGCATAGGTGTGATAAGTTCAACAAAGGATGTTAAAAGTTAATTGAGAGGGAGCTCTCAAAGCCCTCTCAAAGCTTGTTTGCAGGATGTTCGGGAATCTCATATTTTGATGAGAAAGCAAAGTTTCCAGCTGGTTATAAAACGGAAACTCGGGGGATGCGCAACCTAAGTTCCCTGAATAAAGGAAGCAAGGGTAAACTTGTGCGAGGTGAGCAAAATAAGTGAATTATGAGATGAGGCAAGCATTCTGTTTACTTCCTGTTTCGCTTACACATCATTACAGACGACGGAATTACCAGAAATATCTTCACTTGTACTGATGTTTCAATATTTAATTAACCGTTTAGTTCACTACAGGTTGGTATGAAACGTTTTATTCAAGAAATGTCTTTACTCTACCATATTTCATAAAAATCTATTCCAAAATTAGTTAAACGTCTATACTACGTTCTTAGTTCAACTAGGTTTAAAGACACCCCGAGCAATGACCTTAGACACATTGTTGAGCTCGTTTTTTTTATCATTAAGAACAAGCGTTTGACCACCATCCTGCCTGATGTTAAACAGCAATATGGTCTACGATGAAGCGCACTTGTTCATTACGTAACTATTCACCCGCGACTGGAAGACCTTCAAACTGTACTGCGCAGGAAACACAGACTCCGGCAAGTCATTTCACATCCTAGCGGTTCGCACAATGAAAGTAGATGCAAACGGTTTGGTTCGCATAAATGATAAAGCCACCTGGTATGGATGACGTTTTTCCATTCTCCTGGTTGTCCTATTGTAAAAAAGCGATGGGGGAAATAGGTTATGCAACTCCGTAGCACACTCTCCGAAATGCACCCGATAGAAGACAGATAGGCTTGCAACCTTGCGACAATGCTCTAGGCTTTGTAGCCGAGCAAAAAACAGCCTGTCGTAACCTATGAGTCTTCTAGCACGTCTCTCTATTGCCTCCAGATGTCTCATGCTGGTATTTTGCTGATCTATCCCAAAGATGAGAGCAGTATTCCATACACGATCGAATTTGTGCTTGATACAATGTGAGCAACTGTTCGGGTGTGAAATACCGTCGCACCTTCGACCGGATGCCCAGCTTCTTGGCTGCGCGTTGAGCCGTAGCCCCAATATAGGAGCCAAAGTTGAGGTTGGAGGTCAGCGTCATGCCTAAGAGCTCCAGCCGATTGACTATAGGCAGTGGTACATCCTGGAAGTGGGAGCCAGATGAAATGAGCTCCTTTTTGCTGAGAATAGACACGCCTGTTAATATAACGTATCGTAACAACACGTCTTTCTACAACCCTCTTGTCAGAATGTGCCGCCTCTACAACGAATTTAACCACGTTTTGGATATATTTGATAGTAAAGCATGTAAATTCAAGAACAGCGTAAAACTACTCATTCTTTAATTCCTATACGATGTCTAACTATTTACGAGTGTATATGTCTTGCTCAAAATGTATATTCTAGATCAATCAGTTGATTACTTACAGACTTAATTATTTTAACCTTATACTTAATGCACGCCATGCTTACATATTTAGGGATATAGTTTAACATGCTTTCTTTTTTTAATGTTTAATTAGTAATCGTTAGCTATAAGCCCGTTATGTAAGCTTAAATAAATAAATAAAGAAACACTTTTTATTATAGCGGCAAAGCGGGGAAATTAAAGTATTTGTTTTTCACCTTCACACAAAATAGAACTTTTTTACCTCAGAAGATGATATTTTGAAATATATTAATATATTATTAAAGAAATATATTTGTTTCATTTCTCCGCATTATGGCCATAGTACAAGTTGTTCATAATGACGAGCTCAGACATTTATAAGACCATTACTCAGGGTCCTTTTACAAACAGTATAACAAAAAAAAATGTTTGTAAATATGTTACTGTGCTGTTCAATTTATCCGACTTTGAATATTTCTTTTCTTTGTTCCTTATGGTGACGGGCCACGCGGCGTAGCCACCTATTACAAATACCCTCACTATTTGTTCATCTAAACTCAGCCAGGCTAAAAAGAGGCACCATATATCCACAAGTTTTATCCACCGCATTAGAGATTATGGAAGTGAGTTTATGTACAACCCACTACGTGAAAGCATATAAACAGTAAGCTTTAGGATACGGTTGACCTCAATACCATACATTTATGGAAATACTACAACAATTTTTATGGCACATCGTAAAAATGCTCTCAGGTAAGCTTTGATACCTATACGTTGTGTGAACGCAAATCTAGGTATCCAATATCAGTGCACTATTTTCTGTTTTTTATTAACCTAACTACACCGTAAAGAGGGAATTTTAATTCCACTGCTTAGTGAACTCCACATATCGGATTAGGTATCGTATTAGAAATTCACCTTATGTTGTGCAAATCACCTTATGTTGGCTATTGGAAAATAACTGGTTAGGTTACTAGTAGTAGTAGGTTAAGTAGGAGGATCTGGACCTGTACTTCCCGGGGTATGTCAGTGTAGCGGAGGATCAAATGCTTCGGAGCAGCTAGTTCTATTATTTTAGAAGTTTTTTGCTACGCGTAGCATTTTGTCTACGTGAAGTGTCTGCTACGTGCGTAGTCGCCCAGTTCTTCGTAGCGTAGTCGAATGCTTAGCTTTTTTCAGTTACAGTTTGAAAGAAGATGTAGTGACCACGATTGAAAAGGACAGGCTTCAGTGGTTTGGGCATATGGAGAGAATGGATAAAAGTCGATGGACGAAAGAGATGTATATGGGTGTAATAGGCCGGATGAGTAGAAGTCGCCACCTAAGGACATACATCGACCAGATTGGTGATGTCCTGGAGGAAGGTGACGTACTCGAAACCGGAGGTCATGTATGAAAAGATGTAGAAATGTAGATGAAGTTAAAGTCGTACGTCGGACCATGACAAATGGAGATCAGTAGTCTCTGCATACCCCTCTGGGAGACAGGCGTGAAGTGTGTGTATGTATGTTGTTCATCCGTCGTCTTTCGCGGGTATATTTCAAATATCTGGAGAGACATTTGATTAAGCCGCTCACAAATTTTAGCCGTTAATTAGGTAAAAGGCAGTTGTCCACTATTATTATTAACACTTTCGGTTAAATGGGCTTAGGTGATAGGTAGTATATTTTTTTAATCGGTTCTGTAGTTTCTGAGCATATTCGATGCACACAAACAATGAAATCATTCTTCATTATGTTTCAGATTAGTTAAACTGTAAACATAATATAATCCTAAGGTCAATACAAAGGCGGGTCCCTTTATTCGTTCATCAGTAACGGTCTAGTGCTCCATCTGAATTGAGACAGCAATTTAGTACTCAAAAGCTCGATCTGAAGCAAATAAGATACCTAAAACGCTGTCTACAGAATATTTAATTTTTTGAAGAATTTGAAATTGCGAATCTTTTAAGAGATAACAATATTATGAAATGTAACAAAAATTCAAATTCAGTGCGTGTTTTACTAACTTGATATTTAATAACGATTACAGCACTTTTTAATTTATTATGTTTGTAATGTAATTATTCAAGTAAACAAATTTCTATTATCAAATACGTTCCTAATATAACCGTGAGAAATCTGATCCAACCAAAAACATTGTGTAAAATGTTTTGCCAAGTCTCGATGGAGCTGCTTGCTCATCTCTAAAAAGTAATGAAATCTAGACAAAATCGTGATAAGTGTAATGTTCCTTACTGCGATTTCTTCATTATTATAGTTAGTGTTGTGTGACTTGGCCGTTGAAGGGTACTTAAGGGTAAAAAAACAGTATCAAGCCTTAATTTTATAAGCACTTTCAATTTACCCTTCAACGGCCAAGTCACACAACACTAACTATAATAATGAAGAAATCGCAGTAAGGAACCTTAGACTTGGCAGTGTTTGCTAACTGCACAAGATATAAAAGCAGTCTAAATAAATTGTAAATTATTTCCATAGGCAAAATTGGAACCCGCAAAATGTACTAAGACAACAGAAATAATCATAAACTCATTTCAAATCGCACAAAACGCTTGAAAGTTCACAAGTTTTAGAATCTTCGACACGATCCGGATATTTCCAGATCATTCCGGACTTGAGCGGCGATGTGTCACACAGTGGGAAAGGACGTGGTCTTTTTAAAAACTTTCCGCGATAACCTTTAAGCATAGTCTCTTACCACTTCAATACTTCCTGTAAACTGACGTGCGACTTGCTCGGGAGAAATTCTTTTGTTATTTTACTATCAATTTTCTTGTTCAGTGAACCTAATGGCTTATCGAGGAGATATCTCGCTGATATTGCGAATAGGTATAAGCATACATTGAAATGCACATGCGTAAAACCACGATCGTATCCAATAGTGAAGATTTTTTTTTCATTATTAATTCCTGTTGTTAACCTCCTTCCTTAACTAGACTAACATATTGTAAGGGCTTAGTGATATGGGACCCTTTATCTAGTAGTAATAGTCAGCACATACAGGGTGAGTCTGAGTCAACTTTTACTTTACGTTTTTTTAGAGTCTACTGACCAGTATACCCTACGGTCTACAGAAACGTAGTAGTAGTACCATTCCAGCAGGTGTGACTTTTGCATCAATATAATTTCGGACTTCTACCAATAGACAGTCTACGAAGAATCAGTCAATCAAGCGAACCAAATGCAATTCCATTCTATTAAATATGTTAAAAATAAGTAAACATCAACAATCTGAAATTTATGTTATTTTAATCGCATCAATATAATACCGACGTTGGGAATTAAAATTGAATCTGCATACCAATTAGTGTGCAAGCTTTGGTCTCATTCCCAATTTGAACTGTCGATTAATTCGCCACTTTATTTTTGTGATACACGGGGAATATGGGTCGTGGCTACGTATGTTTGTACATATGAAATTGAGTCACGGTTTCAAGAACTTTCATACACTGTAGAGTTCATTTTACAAAGTTCCAGGTAAACTATAGCACTGAATTTTGTGATACACCTTATTTAATATGCAATTTGTTAATTATAATTACATTTTCATACGTTCGAAATGGAAATCACAGGGACAGCTTGTGCTGCAGGAATTTTAACATAAAAAAATACATGTTTTATTTTGATCCATCAAGTTAAGAATTATGGTCGTTAGTTTATGTACATGATGTTATATAGCGACAAATATTAATAAGCCAAATCTTCTATAGCGACGTGTAAAGTCTCTGTTCTGCCATATAAGAGGAGTCCACGTATTTTTTATTTCTTAATTTTAAATAAATCCCTAAATAATGAATATGACGCAAAAGTTCATGATGAGCGAGCGTTCAAAAGCGACCTAGATAAGAAAGTCACACTTAACAGAAAAGCTCAAAAAGCACTCAATGTCGACTCATAAATCTTTAAGCAAATGGTCGCTTCACCGACGTAATCTGACAACTTTTACATGCAATTCCGCTGTAAAGTGTGCTCATCCCCTTAGGAAATCTGCACCGGGCGCAGTTTTGAAAGACTGTTTCCGATTCAGTAACTTTTTTTATATCAATTGAGTACGATTTTTAAAAGCCTATCTAAAGATATGAGATACCGATACTTCTAGACAGCATTGCAATATGTATGATTCCAATAATTAAACTATCTCGGGATAATTTCACTATTATTATAACATTTATTAAATGTAGGTACGTTGTTACTATCTATCTGGACCTACTAGCAAATATTTTGAGGGCTTCTGTACATCAAGTAACGAAATCATTTCAATACACGAAAAATATATTGCAGTCATTCGCCTTCGTTACCGTGTCCTCTTAAGAGTTAAAACAGGTATTTATTATTACTTACACAACATTTTTAAATGTAAAAATACTACTCCGAATAAAAAAAAAAGTATTTTAAGGTAATAATAAGTTGCTGAATTTTTATAGCTATAACAAAAACTTTAACGCTCCTACGAAATTAGTTACTTAAAAGCCCTACACCTCACCTACACTGTTTTACCGTAATAAAGAAGTTATGCTACAATACAGTGCAGAAAGCTTTTTGGTCCAAACATTTTTGCTTTATTCAAAACTGAATTAGAGTCAGCCACCGTCGCCGTCACATGCATTTGTGCCGTTGCGAATTTTCGTCACATTTTTATTTCATATTTCCACCGGGAATTAGATGCCCGACTTGCGATTTCATAATATGGAATATTCTGTATCCAATTCTAACTTGAGTTACGGGAATGAACCCGCGCCCCTTGTTGTGTGCCGGAAACATTTAACATGTTATCAATTTAAACAGGCAGCGAACGAATTAATCTTTCCCTCGCCCGTTGGCCCGAAATTCGCCTGTAATGGAATTTTATATGCGATGGTCAGACATAAGCACGTGTGCACTCGCCGAGAGCTGAGCTGCGAATGATGTAGAATTGTATTGCGCCGAGCTCAGCTTGTTTGCGGTGGCATTATGGAGGTGATGTCGCGTCCAGTCGCCTACGGGATGGATTAGTGTGAACGCGGCTTTACAACGTCATGACACGTCAAGTGGTTTAGGTGGGAATGTGTGTGATTGGTTGATGTTTGAAGTGCTTGATGTTTGCGTTTGTGTGGTATTTGACTTGGGTAATTTATGCGCGTTTACGTTTATGCCGTGTTGTATTTTGTTGTATTAAAATTTAGTGCGGCACCTCGTTTTCAACACACGCTGAATCTAAATGACAAAATGAAACAGTACAATTGCACAAAATTCTGTACGCACAGTGTGTTTTGTGTTTACAGAGATATGTATGAATGAGATAAAATTAAGATATTATAGTTACCATTTTTCTGTCTGTGTGCTTTGTTGGCTGTCCTAGATAAGTACACAAAAATAACTCCTGGTAAAATGTTGTCTTAATTACCTATAGGCTACCACATGACATTAAATTAATTAACACACAAGATAATAATTGAACTTTGCAAAAAAAAAAAGATCAAAGTTATTACAAAAAAATACACTAATTAATGCCAAATAAGTCTTGCCTATACTATTAACAACCACAAACCAACATTTGCGCGAATGTGCATTTTTTTGTCCTTCTTTTGCTCTACGTTAGGAAATATTATATTCGCGATGACATATCCGGTATATTTTTAGTGTCTGTGGTTCTACTTTGAGAAATAATTAAATTAAAAAAAAAATACTATAGTAATACTCTGATGTACGAGCTTGTAGTAGGCCCCCTGTGAGGATGAGTAATCCTTTTCAGATTGCGCTGTACCCGGGTTTAATCCGACATCACCTGAGACGGTCACTCGAATCCCCCACACTTAATCCGGAATCCACATCTGGAGATGCACATCCCGTTTCTAAATCTCATTTTAAGACCTTTGCTTGTTTGCTTTGGAGGACTGTGTGCCACGTTACAAAGTGAGCGAACACCAGCTCCTTCCAGCTACACTGGTTTTTGATTGTTTAAATATTTACATAATTATACAGATTGCGCTTATACAGATTTATGTATTGTGTAGGTATCTGTCATATATAATTTAGTTATTAATTTACGTTTATTTACATTTATCACTAAAGTGACATTATATGAAAAGGTAGTGCACGGAAAAAAAAACATTTAAAATGTCAAACAGGTAGAAAAAAAGAGGGTAGGACGTGGCTAATGTAAAATGATTCAGCATGTGTTGAGAATGATGCTGGGAACACACAGAATTCCCAGCGCTGATCTTACATCAGTTCCCGTGAGGTGTAAACTATTATAATTGTAATGTCAATATCTAAATATTATAATAAGAAATTAAATAAAGTATGACATATAGTATAAACTTAGGTAGATACATGTCGAGTGTGTGAAAGCAGAGTGCCGGTTTAAAAATGGATTTAACATATTTAAAATGAAGGTAATTCTTTTATTACATATTATGGTATTACACCGCTTTGGTATTAAAAGTCGTGTAGGGAATGAATGAAAACACATTTTATTACACACTGTGCATTACAAATTTTAACGTAATATTTACAATAATAAGATTGCAAAAGACGACAGGTGCATGTATCACATGCCCTCACTGTACTGGTTGGATGCGGATCTAGACTAATGCTACTGTGCCAGTCCAGTACCTAGTGCTGATTGGTGATCTACTACTACTAGTTAAAACATAGTGATATGGAAATACCAGTTTACATATTTTATTGCTCGAACTTTTACGCTATGCTTCCTGTACTTCAAATTAATAAATCAAACCAAAAAAAGGTAAAGCTTCCATTTAAGTAAAAAATTCGGCCTCATTCGGAAGACCATAAATTAATGGAATTAAAATTCTTTCCCCTTTCCGAGCGCTCACTTCCGGCAAACACACTACCTGACGGGGCAACCTAATCCAAGCCTTTCAGCCCGCGGAAAGAAAAAAGGATTATCCCGAAAATAAAATCATTCAAGGGTGCTTTGCAGAATATTTTACACTCGCTTAATGTTCGTATCTTTTTACAAATGCTATCACTTACAAGCATAATTTTAAAGAAAACGAACAGACTTCAGTTGGTTACTAGTCGCTCTTACAATCTTTTAAAGTTCTTCTCGATGTGTATAACAACTTGCTATAATATAGGTAAATGCTAATTATAGTTCCCAAGCAGAAACGTGGGTTAGCTTAAGTTAACATCTTCAGCTGGCTTGGTTGGTTAAAATCGAAACCTAGTAAGTCATTTTTGCCAGAAATTTGTTGTTCTTGTTTGTTTTAAAAAAACCAGTTGTGCCATGGAATTGGTTCAGGCAAATGATGGCATCAGTACTCCCCACTGATGCCATCATCAAAAACCTGACTCTTTTTTGAAGTCGCTTAAAATATCCTTACATTATGATACGTGCTATTTTAAATACTTATATACCTACTTTTTAATATTCATATTTTTTTCATGAAACTCTCATTGACCTACTTAATGTTTGTACCGAGTATTACGACGAGATTAAGTTAAAGATAAGCTTCGGCTTACCTTTGTTATTTCCTGCTTAACGGCATCAGATACCTATAAAGGTGATTTTTTTCAGCGAGAGCTTTAAAGGTACTACGGTAATTTACGTACCTAGATACTGGTTTCTACGTAAAAGAGAATTTTTATTCGTCGTTTGAAGCATGATTCTCGAAAGGTATATTATGCTAGTATCCTATATGTGCTAGTTACTGGCATGTGGATAGTACGATTCCCACAAACAAGTTATTCTTATTACGAGCCAAGGCCATGAGATAATTGAATTCTTAGCGGTTACTTACCAGAATAGCCCCAAAAGCTCAGACATAACTTTATATTCTATAAACAAGTATAAAGCATAGTGTATATACATAGGTAAGTGCCCTTATGATGATACTATAGAGGCGTTTAGTCGATAGATTTTTTTAGATCGGGCCATTCGACTTATAACCATAGGGACCAATTCTGTTAGACTCTCGCAGGTACATCGCTCTGGCGTCGCAACGTCAAACGGTGTACATTGCTGGTTTCGTTACTCTCGTTACACTATGGTCCTTAGTAAAACAGCGATACGCCTCGTTCGTCATAATGTTGCCGGAGCGATGGAACTACGAGAATATAACAGCCTTCTCCGAGCGTTCACAAACAAAATTTACTTTTATGTTCGCATTTATAGGTTCAGTGCGACAACACAGCGACGATAAGAGGGACATAATATTCAATTTTCTTTAGTATATAGTATACTTGAGATATTGTAAATTCATCTTATGATACAAAAAATGCGAAACGTAGTATTTTACCTCACAGTTCTATAGTTCTATACTGTATTATACTCGTAATTAGCGTCGTGCACATATTTTACGTGAATTCTTCTTACTGCTTTTATTTTCTCAGTAAAGCGACAAGGTTCAATTACTAATTTTCATATACTATTGTTTGACTTTTAAGAACAAATTATGTGGAGACTGCCTCTCGGTAAACGGTAGGTCCCAGGGCCGGCAGAAAAGGAGGACTGATGATTGGCAATATATGGTTAGCAAAAGCTAGATGCGAGAAGCCGAAAATAAATAACACTGGCGAGCAATTGGAGAGTCAAGCAAATAACGAATTACGAAAAAAATTAAATAAATAAAAAAATACACTTCACGCCTCTAAAAAATAAATCATCATAAAGATGAACATTTTAAGTGATATTTATAAAAACTTTGTTATAGGCATATTCCTGGGGTTCGATATTTTTTTTTTACGTAGCCTGAATTGTTACCCACTGCTGGGCAAAGGCCCTCCCCCAAGTCTTCCACTCGTTCTCGTTCGATATTACAACCGCCAAAAATAACATTAGGGAAGAAAGTTCATTTTTTCCATTATAAAAGCTCCATAATGTTAATTATTCCATAAATTAATTCCACAGTAAATGTCATCAAAACATGATACAGTTTTGGTCAAGTCTATAAAACACACAGTGACATTTAATTTACAAGCGCATATCTATCTAAATATAACACAAAGGGAGGGGTTTCCTTTCAGTTCCTCTCCCCACGACAAAGCTTCTTTTCGAACTGATGTAGCTTTTGACGTATTCCAAGTGTTGTTTCAATGCTGTTAAAATTAAGTAACAACATTACGGAAGATAAACAATTTGAAAATTTTGAATTTGAATTAAACCGGCGACAAGTATTGTAGTGTATGGATCCTTTTAAATATCCGTTGCAATTCGGACTTTTAGCAAGATATAGGCTATTAAAATTACCAAAATCTTAAAATAGTTCCGTAAATGATCATAAGGTGGCGTAAGATTTAAGTCGTGAACACAGCCGAGGGCAATATAATATTTTAAAATACATTTAGTTATAAAATGTCCTTACTTTTTTTATAGGCCATTGGTTCAATCCGAAATCTGAAAGGAAGAAAATGTATTAATTCTACTAATAATAATAACATTATAACTAAGACACGAAAAGTACAAAATTGATTTCGAGGAAACTTTAGCTCATAAAAAACACCATATGGACCACACTTTTGTTTGACTATCAGGATGACATTGAAGTAATATAAGATTACGATAGTAAACTGAAAACATATTTCGTATTTAAATAAAAAAATAAAAAATACACTTCACGCCTTTAATCCCAAAGAGGGGTAGGCAGAGGCACTTGCTAAAGCAAGTACCCACGGT
>SJJU01022505.1:0-11721 GCA_012932125.1 Conopomorpha cramerella | reverse complement strand
TGATTTAAATAAATTAGATTTTTTTAGAGCTAAAAATGTTCTTGATCCCTAGACACTTTTGATGTGTGTAGATGCTAATATATATGAATATAATAACAGAATGTATGAGACTTGAGACCTAACTTACTATGTCAGTGTAGGTTTCAGAATGCTGGGCTTTATTTCAAACAGTAAATACCTATAACGACCAGTGGCGTGCACTGGCTTTTAGTTAGCTAGTAATCCTCACGGATTGACACCGTATGTGTATCGGTAACTTGTCTTTACGAAATATAGGTACCTATCTACTCACACACAGAACACAGGACCTTCGTTAGCCTATGTCGTGAGTACAACAAAAAAGATCAATAACTCTATTATTAGGTCGGGAAGCCTAAATATTCAGGTAGGCAGTGTCTTTTTGCCTATATGGTGTGCTCGCCACTGATAACGACCTATGCATGGTAACATGTTTTGAAGACGACGTGCATGTATGAAACGATTCATTAATATGCAGGTAGCAATAGAGGCACCTGAGGACCCGCAACAAGTGGATATTTGAGATTGTGTGTCTACACCTTGGCATGTTATGACTGAGTAGGCTGCTGAAACAGTTCCTGTTCACAGTTTCTGTTCACATGGATACTGCGTGTAAAAGGACCCCGAGCCGGGACAGCTGGTCTTCGATAAACATTTACCCCCTTACCAATAAACGGTTATTATACAACGGTTATTACAGGTCTACTTGAACTGGTTATTCCGTATTTGGCATACAACTGACAAGTTAAGTTGAGCTTTTTGTATCTTCGAATTAGCAATTCCGCCATTATTAGTAAGGCCCTTAAAGATTAGATCTGAAGTAGGAGTAGAAAATATACTCAGTAGTCCTACATATTGAGGTAGATGTGTCACTGAAGACCACCGTAATGTGGTTGTTAATGCTCCAGAAGGGGGAGAGTTGAAAAAAAACATGGTGTTAAGCAAACTTGTGAGTTGAAAAGAAGCAAGTGGACGCGTCTCTAGGTCTTACAAACTTTGTGGGCGGTGGAAAATTTTTTTCCTTTTCCCCGCATTCTCGCCTCATATTGATGAGCCCAACGACGATTCTAAGGCCACTTTCGGGGTATGTTTCTTCTCAGTTGTATTGTATACTCGTAAGTAAGTTGATGACTAGAACTATGTGCCTACCTACCCATTTATTCTGTTTCAACAGTGCTTCGTGACGGCGAGCGTGGCTATCAACATCGTGGGTCACGGCTGCGTAATCGGTTTCCCGGCGATCCTCAATCCCAGCCTGCGTCTCGAGACCTCCTACATCCACGCCACGCCCAGTGAAGAGTCATGGATCGGTGGGTACTACATTCATCATCATCATCATCATCATCAGCCCATACTTGTCCACTACTACTACATTACTAATACTTAAATATATCTCTACTCTCGAAATAATAACATTTCTTCTTCAACGAATTAACATTGACTTTTCCAACATTTCCAGCTTCAATTTGCGGCTTCGCGCTCATATTGGGCAACATCATCACAACGCCGCTCATGGACTTGATCGGTAGGAAGCGGCTGCACATACTCACCACGATGCCCATCCTCGTCGGCTGGTTCAGCTTGCTGTTGGCGCAGAGCGTGCAGGGCATCATCGTGGCCCGGTTCCTCCAGGGTATCTCCATGGGCATGCTCGGACCCCTCAGCTCCATTATTATTGGAGAAATGACAGAGCCGGTCAACAGAGGAGCATTCCTCTCAATAGTTTCCCTTTCCCTGTCGATTGGAGTGCTGACTTGTCACGTCGTTGGAATATTCACAAGCTGGCAGGTGTGTGCTCTCATGGGCGCTGTAATAACGTTCACCAGCCTGGTGCTGGCGTGCTACGCGCCGGACTCCCCGCCGTGGCTGCTAGCGCAAGGCCGCGTTGAAGAGTGCAGGGAAGTCTTCCGATGGTTGCGGGGAACAAACGAACGACAAGAAATCGAATTAGAAGCCATGATAAGAGCCCAGACCCTGATCAGGAAGTCCAGTGTCGCCGGACAGACGCTCAGCTTTAGCGTCAGAACTAAGAGATTCTTCAACTACCTCGGTGTTACTTTTAGGAAGCCGGACTTCTACAAACCTGTGATAATAATGTTGTTCCTCTACATGATGTTCCAATTCGCTGGAATCAACGTATTCTCGTCGTACATGAAGGACATCATCAAGCAGCTGGTGGGGCCGGACATCGACGCCAATTTCTGGATGATCACGTTCGGCGTCATTCGGCTGGGCTTGAACGTCATCGCTGTCTTTACTACCAAGTTCTTCAAAAGAAGAGTTATCCTTTTCACTTGTACTATCGTTTGTATTTTGACATACTTGACTAAGGCGCTGTACGTCTACTGCAAGATGAACAATTTACTTCCTTTCGATAGCAAATGGATACCACTGGGGTTGATAACGGTCTACCTGGTAGTCCTTGCGATCGGAATAAACACGATTCCGTTTGCGCTGTCGGGAGAGTTGTTCCCGCTGGAGTACCGCGGCACCGGCGGCGGTCTGAGTGTCTTGGCTTTGTCGCTGAACTTCTTTGTCGCGGTGAAGTGCTTCCCAGTGGCCGTCGGGGCTATCGGGCTCCCTCTAACGTACTGCTTGTATGCTAGTGTGGTCTTGTTCTGTATGCTCGTAGTGTGGTCTCTGTTACCAGAGACCAAGGGCAAGACGCTGCAGGAGATTGAGGACGAGTTCAGAGGAGCGAGGTCGGTTGACAGGAAAGTATCGAGAGACCACTACAACGGGGGCGTTGTCACATACTCTTTGGCTAGAAGATGCAGTTCTCAGAATATTCTATATTAGAAGAATGAATGATTGTTACTAATTAACCTCGAGCGGTATTAAAGAGTAAATGAAGTAATGGAAATGGGGGTAAAATGTGAAAGGGTAGGATCAATCCTGGATTTGTGTAGCCTACCCTAGTGTACATAATGTTATGTCATAAGTAGAAAAAATCGGTATAGGCAATAATAGTAAGTAAAGCTAAGTATTGTTTTGCCTCGCATGTACAGTGGGCCAAGAAAGTGGGTTGAGTTTCGACAACGCTTCCCGTGCACTAAAATATCAATAACAGTTAAAAAATTGCCTTATTTCGTAATTAAATATGTAACTGTGAGTTTTAACCTGAGGGTAGTAATCCAGATTCTTGGCCGACTTGGATAAAATACCGATAATTGGCTGTGTCCCGAGTACCATATGATTTAATAAATCATATTTGTAAATAATGAAAGTTTTGGAAATAAAATAATTTAAACTTCATTGAAGAGTTCATTTTTATTTGAATCACATTTTGATTGAGAGTGCTTAAAGACGTACAATTTAAAATTAAGTTTCGATCTCGCTTAACATTAAGATCAAACACCTTATAACAGTAGCTTATCAACACTCTATGACAACAGATTTAATTACAGTATTTCAATGTAAGTAACCTACCTATCTACATATTTCACAGATTTGGGCATAGCCTATGAGATTCCTAGAACTGCCACACTTATTATACGTCAAAATGTTACTACATATCCTCGGCTCCATTTAACTACGTCAACTAATAGTATCAGCTGTTTCCAACTGAAAAAGGCCACCCTGACTATTCTTCAGGGATCTCTCAACCGCCTTCGACGTTGTCCAGCTCTAACATGTTGGTCACCTCTTTCCCCTCACGGTATTCTCCTTTAAAATGACACTCAATGTCATAGAGAGTCCGTCCTTTTGTTTCTGGCATAATGTAGAACAAACAGATGGCGGCTGTACCGACGAGTATCCCGTACACGCAAAATACGCCGCGGACTCCTATGAGTTCAATTGTCGCCGGAGCGGTTTTCACAACAGCAAAGAACATTAGCGACAGCATCAGCCCGCTCATAGAGCTTCCTAATCCGCGGTACGCCAGCGGGAACACCTCCCCAGCTACCGCCCACGGTATCGGCAGTAGCGACACACCTTTGCCAAAAACATACAGCAGAGCTGGTATCACTGGAATCCAGTCCAAATCTTCAGAGAAGTAACTTCTCAAATACATTAATAGAGACGTCGTGAAGAGGGCCATCACCGTGAAGAAGGAGCCGACGAACAGCACCGTCCTCCGCGGGTACTTGTTGACGACGTAGCAGGCGATCACCGCGCCAGCGAACCTCATCACGTCCACCAGCAGCATGCTGGCGAGTGGGTCAACTCTGCCGTTGGTCACTTCGTCCATGTAGACAACAGTGTATGAGGGCACTGCGGTCATGCCCGACACTTGGAACAGGATGAACAGAAGCGTCACGATGGACAGCGGTTTGTAGAACTCAGGTTTGTTGAGGACCTGCAGGAAATATCTCCAGCGCGGTATGTTGATGACAATTTGCTGATTTCTTTGCGTCGATATCAGTATGTCCAGCTCACGGTGGCTGGCGGGGTCGGAGCCGCGCAGCCATTTGAAGGATTTCCGGCATTTCTTGAAGTATCCTTTGGAGGCCAGCCAGGGTGGCGTCTCCGGGGACAATGTGACCACTATTATGGAGAGTATGTAAACGATGCCGCAGGCCAGGGCGGCTGATCTCCAGTAGAGGAAGGTGCCGAAGACGTGCGCGAGCAGCATCCCCGAAGCGAAGGAGACGGCGATGGTGGCGAGGAACATGCCGCGGTTGGCGGGCGACGAGTACTCCGCGATGGACACAGGCGCCGCGGACGCGTGGATGCCCATACCGAAACCCTGGAAAAATATAGAGAGATATCTTATTACGAGCAATAAAATAACAAAGTTTACGAAATATAATTATTTAAATTATGTCATCGGTATCCGATTACGCGGGCACACCCACTATGTAGGTAACTAACTACACTAGGTATGTAGCTCTTTTGGTAACGGAATGTTTTACCAAAAAAACCTTAACCTACGAAAACATTCAATCTTATTTAGAATCACCCTCCATCCCGTATCCTTTATATATATTAGGGTATTCATGGGGTTACCTGTAGTACACGGCTCCCGATGAGCTGCGAGGGAGAGGTGGCCATCATCATGACGATCCATCCTGCCAGCGCCGGCAGAGAGCTCACTTGGTTCGTGGTCTTCCGGCCCAGCCGTTGCAACGCCACTGACGACACTGCGATCCCCGACATCAAGGCCAGCCCGAGAGACGAAGCTGCATTGCAAATTATAAATAGCGAGTAATTACTACAAACAAGGCACAATTTGGGAGAGTACCAAAGGTGAATGCGGAGGACTTACTTAATTGAAATAGCGCTGGTTTCTCAAGTTTTTGACAAGATCTTAATAAATAGGCGCTCGTTCGCTGATATCACCATACCTATGATGAGCAGTTTATACTACGAGTATATTACAACATTACATGCACTTCTGTTAGAACGGTCGCATTATGTCGGATAGTTTAGGGTATTCCGACCATTTGCATAATGACCCGGGATATCAAGTCAACGGCAGGTCTGATCCGGCCCCGCGCAGGCCGTCCCATGATTCAAGTAATGCCAAGTGCCCAATGGACTAGAAACAGAAAAATGTGAAACTGGAAACTATCAATTATTTGAGTCGGTAAGGTAATGACGTTATTTTGACGTGAGGTTGTTCTTTTTCTAATCACCGATTTCGTTGTCCATAATTAGATTCCACTAGACTTCTATAGATATGTACGTAGATGTTCGGCATGAGCACGTACCTATCCAGGACTCGTGCAGCGGCGTGAGCTTGATGGCGGAGTCTTCGCGGCGCAACTGGTGCAGCAGCACGGCGGGGAACGCGATGTTGGCGCCGGTGCCCGTCATGTACAGCACCACGCCCGCCACCGCGAACAGCTGACAATTACCCAATAGCACACTCATGTGGGAAACAGTCGAACCACTTCCTATAAGCTAACTTTAAGGTAATAATAGAAAGCAGTGGCGTGCACTGGTTTTTATGACAAGGTAGGTAGTAATCCCCAAGGATTGTATCTTGTCTTTGCGAAATATACCTACATTATACTAAGCTAGGCAGTTTCTTTTTGCCTATATGGTGTGCACGCCACTGATAGATAGATAGCATAATAGCGATACTTGGCCATACTTGTCTACTGCTGGACATAGGCCTCTGCAATTGCACGCCACTGTGATCTGTTTTCGGCTTCTCGCATCCAGCTTCTGTCAGCCATCTTGCGTATATCACCAGTCCACCTTGCCTGAGGGCGTCCTACACTCCGTTTGCCGAGACGCGGTCTCCACTCGAGAACTCGTTTGCCCCAACTGTCATCGGTTCTACGGCTAATATGGCCGGCCTGGCTACTTCAGCTTGCTAAAACGATGAGCTATGTCGATGACTTTGGTTCTCTGTCGGATTACTTCATTTCTGATTCGATCCTTCAGAGAAACGCCGAGCATAGCCCTTTCCATTACCTACCTTGCCAGCCTACCTTGTCGTAAAAGCCAGTGCACGCCACTGATGGATAAGATGTAGGTTAAGTACCTATATTATCCATCCATACAGAGGTTTCGATGTGGCCAGCGTGATGGCGGCGCGCTAGGTATACAACGATGGCAATTTCATGTAGTTATAAGTATATACCCGCTATTTAATTGGCAGATAATAATAGGTAAAGCGTGGCAGTGTGTTGTTGAGGGTATCGGAATTGACTTTATTAACCGTAATTTGTATGTACTTATAGCTAACGTGCGCGTTGAAAAGAGAATGGTATACCGTGAGGTAGATTGTTTTGGTGTGTGATTGTTGTGGCTTGGTTTGGTGCTGGGCAAAGTAGTATCTATTATATAAAAATGAATTTACGTTCGTTAGTCTCGCTAAAACTCGAGAACGGCTGGACCGTATTTTTTTTAAACACCCTCGGGGTGAATCCAAAGGTATTCTCCACCCGTCAACAAAAACAAAAGTAAACATGTTTTGACCACCATCCTGCCTGATGTTAAGCAGCGATGTGGTCTACGATCTCTTTGGGATAATGCAGTTTGAGCGCGGCACAACTTACCTGCCTGAAAAAGGGACTGACCCCGCGCTGGGGAGCCACGTGGACTTCCTCGACCATGACGAGGTTACTTCTGAACCAATCCGCTAACTTAGTTATTCACGCTGGAAACAAGACATAGATTAGATTAGTTTAGATCACAAATACTTAATATTATTACTATCTATTCTGTAATTTACTTATAATTTGCGACAGGATATAAAGTATCCCATGAAACATTTATTTGATTCGTATGTAACTTAAAATGTTATTTCTCTTTTGCCGACGGCCTATCGTCCCATTCTCGCACATGACGGACCATTGATAAGGCAATAAGGGCGCATACATAATGCGAATTAAAGTTAAATCCATCACATGAGTCGATGTGGCGTGATGCCCATTGTACTTCTCAAACATTTCCTTATAAAGATGCAATAACAAAAGTTTCAGCTGAAAACGTAAGCCATTATAAACACACGCTAATAATGTTGGTTCATATAATCCCAAGCCGCATTATGAACGCGGCTCAAGCGTCTTATCTACGACCACGTTCACGTGGAAGTATTCTTGTTATTAGTATTGGACTTAGTTCGGTTATGTTCAGAGATTTTACATGTTCTTAAAACAAGTCTTGCCTTTGAGTATTTACGATCTCTTACCCGATAATTTTCACCTTGGAAAACTGGGAAACGCGTGTCCGAGAATTTTTTTTTATCACTATGAGCAAGCGTTTGACCACCATCCTGCCTGATGTTAAGCAGCGATGTGGTCTACGATGGAGCACACTTGTACACACACACACTTTACCCTAAGCTGGGTTGAAAAATTGACTCTATTTTGGTTTCATATTCAGAGTTTTTATCCTACGTACAGTCAAGGACTATCAATGCTATTCACGTTACTAACTGGGACGCGTTGTTAGTATTTTTCAGAAGAGGTTACTATCTAATCTCTATTATATAAAAATGAATTGATGTTTGTTAGTATCGCTAAAACTCGAGAACGGCTTGACCGATTTGGATAATTTTGGTCTTGAATTAAACGTGGAAGTCCAGGGAAGGTTTAAAAGTTTATTAGATAGGTAGACCGAGGCGAATCGGATCACAGGGTGAATCGGATCACAGGGTGAATCAATCGGATCACAAGGTGAATCAATCGGATCACAAGGTGAATCAATCGGATCACAGGGTGAATCAATCGGATCACAGGGTGAATCAATCGGATCACAGGGTGAATCAATCGGATCACAGGGTGAATCAATCGGATCACAGGGTGAATCAATCGGATCACATGGTGAATCAATCGGATCACAGGGTGAATCAATCGGATCACACGGTGAATCAATCGGATCACACGGTGAATCAATCGGATCACATGGTGAATCAATCGGATCACAGGATGAATCAATCGGATCACAGGGTGAATCAATCGGATCACAGGGTGAATCAATCGGATCACAAGGTGAATCAATCGGATCACAAGGTGAATCAATCGGATCACAGGGTGAATCAATCGGATCACAGGGTGAATCAATCGGATCACAAGGTGAATCAATCGGATCACAGGACGTGAATCAATCGGAATCGCACAGGGTGAATCAATCGGATCACAAGGTGAATCAATCGGATCACAGGGTGAATCAATCGGATCACAGGGTGAATCAATCGGATCACATGGTGAATCAATCGGATCACATAGTGAATCAATCGGATCACAGGGTGAATCAATCGGATCACAGGGTGAATCAATCGGATCACAGGGTGAATCAATCGGATCACATGGTGAATCAATCGGATCACAGGGTGAATCAATCGGATCACAGGGTGAATCAATTGGATCACAGGATGAATCAATCGGATCACAGGATGAATCAATCGGATCACAGGATGAATCAATCGGATCACAGGGTGAATCAATCGGATCACAGGATGAATCAATCGGATCACAGGGTGAATCAATCGGATCACAGGGTGAATCAATCGGATCACAGGGTGAATCAATCGGATCACAAGGTGAATCAATCGGATCATAGGGTGAATTAATCGGATCACAGGTGAATCAATCGGATCACAGGGTGAATCAATCGGATCACAGGGTGAATCAATCGGATCACATGGTGAATCAATCGGATCACAGGGAGAATCAATCGGATCGCATGGTGAATCAATCGGATCACAGGGTGAATCAATCGGATCACAGGGTGAATCAATCGGATCACAGGGTGAATCAATCGGATCACATGGTGAATCAATCGGATCACATAGTGAATCAATCGGGTCACAGGGTGAATCAATCGGATCACAGGGTGAATCAATCGGATCACAGGGTGAATCAATCGGATCAATCGGATCACAGGGTGAATCAATCGGCTCACATGGTGAATCAATCGGCTCACATGGTGAATCAATCGGATCACAGGGTGAATCAATCGGATCACATGGTGAATCAATCGGATCACAGGGTGAATCAATCGGATCACAGGGTGAATCAATCGGATCACAGGTTGAATCAATCGGATCACAGGGTGAATCAATCGGATCACAGGTTGAATCAATCGGATCACACGGTGAATAAATCGGATCGGATCACAGGGTGAATCGGATCAAAATAAGTATAACATAGGTACACATCTCTCGAGGAAAGGGAAGAATAGTGACGTGTACCTATGGGCGTTCGGCAACGCGCGGAATTTGAAATATTTTTCAAATACTTATTGTGATCCGATTCACCTTGGTCTACTATATGAAAATGCCGGTGATAAAGTTTTTTGTGAATAACTGAAATTATTGAATTCGTGTGGGCATCCACTAGTCAATTATATTTCTATGTATGCTTTCCGGTGTATTGATAGTCAACTGTATATCAGGGTGATGAATAGGTAGTGAATATACACACATATCAAAAGTGTCTAGGGATCAATTACATTTTAGAAGATTGCAATCAAGAATATATTTTACAAAAACTGAATTAATTCATAATTTATTCAAAATGTGGTGATACAGGCATGGGGAATTCCCCATGCCTGTATCACCACATTTTAGAAGATTAGATTTGATTTAAATAAATTAGATTTTTTTAGAGCTAAAATGTTCTTGATCCCTAGACACTTTTGATATGTGTAGATCAAGATTTTACCCAGCTTTGGGTAAATTCTCGCAAACACGTTTCCCAGTTATTTATCACCCTGGGGTGAAAACTCTGAAATACCCTTGCCTGCGATCGTTCGTCTATCGGGCAACCTCCTAACCCATGAACCTCCAGGGTGAAATCCAGAGTAAGTAGCAGAGTAAAGTATGTCTTGGTTACAGGTTGTTTAGGGCTATTGTTTATTGAATGCGAACGACCATGGCCGTGGCAATTCCGCACTGGTGGTAGGTAGAGATTAGATGTCTGCTGCCTACATCAGGAAGTGGAAATGCTTAGCACCATACTGTCTAGGTATCCTTACTAATATTATGAATCGGAAAGTGAGTTTGTTTGTCGGTTTGTTCCACTTTCACGTCGTAACTACTGAACCAATTGCTTTGAAATTTTGCATACGTAAAGTTAAAAGTCCGGATTAAATAATAGAGTACTTTTATCCCGGAAAAAGTTAATATTCCCGAGGTAAACTTAGATTTTTCCGTAGGGATGATAAGTTTTTTTATAATTGTCCTTTATACCGCAATATAACTTCGGTGCGGGCGAAGCTGCGGGCGGAAAGCTAGTTTACAATAATGACTGCCGTCGCCATCCACCGTAGAAACTCCACACTCATACGTATATGGCAAAAAAAAATAATTAATCGTTCTTGTTGACCTTACTAACAGATAATGTGCTTCCGTGCAGAATTCTAGTTGCTTACCTACTACTAGATGACCTTTAACTTGCGGTTGTCATAGTACAGAGCGATTAGATCTTTTCGGGTCTAATTCGATGGTCCCAATTAAAAATGTCGGTAGTGCAATTTTAGGATTATGTAATAGTGTACTTTCTACAATTTTATTCTGATGTATCTATATATGTATTCTGTATATGTATTGTTGTTTAATTTTGTATTATTCACTTATTATTGTATGTCACATAAGACGGCTCATTGTGAAACTGTATCACTATACCTACGATCATGAATGTACCGATATTGCACAATAAAATTATTTTGATTCTGTTTCTGATACACCGTTAGATTGGTGATTCTAAGAACTATAATCTTATACGTATATTACATCACGTAAAGGTACCAAAGATTATAAGCTGTTGTAAATTTGAAGTATGTACCACAAGCAGTTTAGTTTTGATATCCAAAACTAACTTCTCCCCTGAACATGTTCCGTTTTGTTGATCCGACTTTCTTAATAGGGACCATCAAATTATTCAAACTAACAGTGGCGTGCACTGGCTCTCACGACAAGGTATTCAGTAAAACCCAAGGATTGACACTTTTGTATAGGTACAAAATATAGGTACCTCTACCTATCTACTCACCCACAAAACACAGGACTTCGTTAGCCTATGTTGTGAGTGAAACAAAAAAAGCTCTAGCAATGACTCTATTATTAGGTCGGGTAGCCAAAATACTTAGGTAGGCAATGTCTTTTTGCCTATATGGCGTGCACGCCACTGCAAACTAATTCACACATCAAAAGTGTCTAGGGATCAAGTACATTTTAGAAGATTGCAATCAAGAATATATTTTACAAAAACTGAATTAATTCATAATTTATTCAAAATGTGGCGATAAGTCATTGATACAGGCATGGGGAATTAGGTAGGAAACCAATCCAGAAGATTAGAT
>SJJU01022501.1:0-14847 GCA_012932125.1 Conopomorpha cramerella | reverse complement strand
ACCATATAAAATATCAACCCGCATCAAAATGATGCTCGCGTGAAAAATCACGAGCACGTATTTTCGCTAATTGTATCACTTCTTGAAAGAAAAGCCAATACAGCTGCTTGTTTTTGTTATGATGTCCTAGTTATGTAAGTAATAGCAAAATCGCAGAAAGAAATACCGCACTAAATAACACTTTTAAATATGGACTTCCATCACGTTTTATCGGGAGCAAAAAGTTGAATGATATTTCATAATTGATAGGTAGGATTGAAATTGTTACGAGTATTTTCGTTTAAACCTACCAGTGAAATAAAGAAATGAAGAACATTTTGCTTAAAAACTGAAAATTTTTGTTTACACTAGGGATTGACGACGCTCAATTTTTCTGTTTTGGAACGATTATGGGTTATGGAGTCGATTATAGGTATATAACGGCTTATGGACTTTTGAGCCATAGTATTTTTAACAATTGAGTTGAATAGAGTTCGAATAAGTAATTATATTTCCATGTTATAACTAATATCCATATGTGAAATCGAACAAATTGGTACCGTCGATAACTAGGTACTCGCGTAATTGAAAATTTCCAATACGTTCGTTCCTGCTTCTGTCATGAATATCGCATGTGAAATGACTGTCGGACCGGTGAAATATCTAGACGTCAAAAAAGAATGACGCACCTACTAACTACTTATTGTGTCCTACCAAAATACTTTCGGACTTTAATGGAGGCCTGGAATAACAATACAGGATTTGAAGTAGTGAAGTTCTGGTCAACGCGACCATACGCGTGAATTGAAGAAAATGATTAAATGAAAAGATTCAGAAGGAATAGTTAATCAGTACCTACTATAAAAAAACATTATACACATTACTTGTGTATTATGTGCTTTAGCTACTTAACATGGGATGAAGGAAATGTGTGTTGTTGTGAAATATTTATTTATTATTTATTTATATTACATTACATAATAGCATGCCCTTTATTCCTAGGAAAAATATTTGCAGACATTTCTTCTATAGAGGCTTAGATCAAAAAAATAAATAGACTTGCAACCCAAAACTGACGATGAAAGTAAAACGTGACCGATATGAAAAACATGCATCAGTTCCGGGTGTGCCCAGCAATTCCGGGCATAAGAATAGGACTGAGTTTTTCCTTTGCCTGTCGTAAAAGGCGACTGAAAGGGCGTAGGGGCTGTGACACGCGGGCGGGGACTCGCGCGCCTCTAACACGGCCCCTGAGTCGCGACGCCGGTACCGTGGTGACCCTGTTACCGCCATACGACATTGTGAGCTGGGGGTGCGTAGATCGCCCCCATTTCGGTGACGGTCCGCGAGGGCCTAGCGCGGCTGT
Organism: Conopomorpha cramerella; assembly: GCA_012932125.1. Taxonomy (NCBI): domain Eukaryota; kingdom Metazoa; phylum Arthropoda; class Insecta; order Lepidoptera; family Gracillariidae; genus Conopomorpha; species Conopomorpha cramerella. Next base: position 13,502 of record SJJU01022501.1, on the reverse strand, counting down.
GGCCACCCTTGGACGTAGTGGCTCAGGCTGTTCCGGGGGCCCCGGCAATAACGCGGCAGTGGTCACCGTGGTGTTTTAGTGGGTGCGAGTCCCACATAACACCGCCGCTGTCCCTATTTGCGGTGGGGTATCCATAACGGATTTCCCTACGATAAAAAAAGGAATGAAGGAGCAAGAGGCAATATATTATTGTCCTTTTCTGCCTAGCAGGACATAATAGAAGTACGTCATTTTCCGTACATTTTGGTGGAAAAGAGACATACACATACTGAATGTGCTACGTGACTTGCAAGTCTAGTTATGTTTGGGGATTTGGGGATCATGTTTGGTCTGAGCTTCTAGGTCACTTTTAGTCTGACAATAGTAAGGGTAACTCTGATAGATGGTCAGTCCATCTTCCAATAACCGCTTTCACACGGCGGATGTTGCACACATTGTGTTTTATTCCATATAAATAAATAAAATATTTTACAACAACACACACATTGCCTTCATCCCATGTTAAGTAGCTAAAGCACTTGTGTTATGGAAATCAGACAACGAGATATACTTACTTAAATTATATTTTTCTTTTATATACGTACTTATATAAATAAAACACCCAGACACATCCAACAAGTACCTACAAGCTCATTTTGGAGATCACATTTGGGTCGGAAATGAGACACTGTTAGATGTTAGATTCTGTCTGGTTTTAATTCTTAAATCTAGTGGTTATATATTTTTTAGTTATCACTGTAGTTAGTACGTCAATCACGTACTAACTGTGTCCTATCTATGTTATAATATATTTATCTAAATGAGTCATTATATGTGTTTCGCCACATTACTCCCCCTTTAAAAAAATAATAAGTAGGTAATATATTATACATTGCAAAATAAAATTAATACAAATAAAATATACCTATTTAACAATGTTATTAATACTTATATGTTTCAAAATAATGTACTGCTTATATATATTTATGTTAATCATTAAACATGAAACGGACTACAGGCCTTATCTTCCTGCCAGACTTCGTTGTTCTGAACGTGCGAATTGAGTCTTCATTCCGCTCTTCACTGTTTACTAAAAAAAGCAGGTTTCAGCCGATCTACCGATATAGCCACATTATTGCTGTTCTTGTTGATTACGAAAGTTTTTTTGATTCTTTCTTATCACCGGAAACGGTCCTTCATAAGGTGGCACCAAAGTCTTTTTTAACATATCGCACCGGACAAAAACATGAGTGCAATCTTTCAACGCTGGATGGACAAAAACTGCATTATTCACGTGTGACCGTCGATTTTCAGTTGTCATTTCATTGATATTTTCTTTTAAGCCTTTGACGAACTCTGCATAAGTCTGAGTCTCTACTGTTTATGGTAAAAATTCGCCCGGTAATCTTAAAGATGATCCATAAACCAACTCGCCCGCGCTGTAACCAGTATCTTCCCTTACACAGCTACGTAAGCCAAGTAGAATTGTTGGTAAGTGACTGACCCAGTCGCTGTATACATTCCTTGCCATTATCGCTGACTTCAACGTCCTGTGAAAACGCTCAACCATTCCATTTGATTGCGGATGATACGGCGTGGTCCGAATCCTTTGTATGCCTAAAAATTTTGCTAACGATTCGAAAACTCGAGACTCAAATCGCTTGCCTTGATCCGTCGTCATTCTGAACGGGCAGCCAAACCTCGATATCCATCCGTCGTAAATGACATGTGCTACAGTCTCGATGTAGCAGGCGCAGGGTTAGACGTCGTAATCTGTGGCGGCGACATTTTTCTTTCTTCGTCGGGGTCACCAATTAAAGGAACTAGACATGATGAGCTTATTGCTTGTATACTAAACTCAAACACGGACATCGTTGCTATTAACGAGACATGGTTGCGAGAGGGCGAAGAAGGTCGTGCCCCTACCGTGGCTGGGTACAGACTGCGTCATGTGCCGCGCCCGCCCGCGTTGCGCTCGCGCGGCGGCGGTGTAGGCTTCTACATTCGGCAAGGCACTAGTGCGCGCACCTGCCCTCACCCGCCCTCGCCTAGCGTCGAGCAGATGTGGTTGCGTCTAAATCAAAAGGGTAAGATTATTGTGATTGGTACTGCTTATCGCCCGCCATGGTTAAATCCCGATGTGTTTTTTGATGCGATCACCGAGACTGTTACATCGTTTAGAAACTATGACCAACTACTACTACTAGGTGACTTTAACATTGACTACCATGACCAAACACACAGACATTACAAGTACCTCGCAGACTTTCTACAATCGGTGAACCTGAATCAAATAGTGACAGAGCCGACACATTTTACCAGCCATAGCGAGACCTTGATTGACCTTGTCTGTTCAAATGCACGAGTACGCAACATTGACGTAAAACATATACCTGACCTGGGTGCGCATGCGTTTGTTACGGTTCAATTAGACGTCTTGAAAAAGAAAATTGAGCCGCGGCGCATAACATATAGACCACTGAAGGATATCGACCTGGACTCATTTACAAATGACCTAAACTCCATTGACTGGGACAGAATAATTACAATACCTGACGTTAATGACATTGTACACATACTTACTTGCTATTTGACAATACTATATGACAAGCACGCACCGACTAAAACTATTGTTGTCAGGGAGTTCCCGCAACCGTGGCTTACCGATACTGTGAGGTTGATGATGCGCCATCGAGATGAAGCGCACCAAAGGTACAAGCGGACAAAGTGTGAACAGCACAAACAATATTACTTGGACCTCAAGCGCATGGTAGTTGCAGCACTTCATACCGAGAAGCAGGCGTTTTTCAACGAGCAAATTCGCAAGTTTAACTGTGACCCTAAGGCACTATGGAAAAATTTAAAACGCTCTGTTATCCCGCAAAATAGTGTGACCTCACTCCCAGCTTCTCTCTCTGACGCCGATACAATGAATGAACATTTTCTGGATGTTCCGGGGAAAGACAACTCGACTATTTCTGACATGACCTACTTTGAGTTTAATAGACACAGAAATGCAGGGCATTTTGTTATTGAAGCGGTGACCGATAATGAAGTGTCCAAAATATTAACCGCTATTAAAACAAATGCCCAGGGCATGGACTTCATTACTGCTGACATGTTACTGCTAACATTACCGATGACAATAGGGATACTGACCAAACTTGTTAATGTTAGCATTAAGACGAAGACATTTCCGACCGAATGGAAGATTGCTAAGGTCAGCCCTATTCCCAAAAAGCCTTGCCCAATCCATTATAATGACCTGCGACCTATCAGTATCCTTCCCTGCTTGTCGAAGATTATAGAGAGGGTGGTATACAATCAGCTTTCGAAATACCTGGAAATGAATCAGTTGTTACCTGAATTTCAATCTGGTTTCCGGAAAAATAGGAGCACATCCAGTGTCCTCATTGACGTCACTGATAATATGATAGCTGCGCAAGATAATGGTAAATGCTCTATCCTGGTACTTCTAGATTATTCCCGGGCTTTCGATTGTTTGAGTATCCCCCTACTGTTATCTAAGATGTCCTTCTACGGGTTTGGCGTAGCTTCGGTTCAGTGGTTCGACAGTTATCTGTCAGGCCGGTCACAAATCACATGCATACAGGGGTTCAGTGGTACCTGTAAAATGTCAAATGCACGACCTGTAAACCGTGGTGTCCCACAAGGATCCATACTGGGACCTTTGCTGTACATTTTGTACAGCGCAGATATAACTAGTGTCATTAAAAATAGTAGTTACCACCTGTATGCCGACGATGTGCAGCTTTACTCTTCCAGTATTCCATCACAATTACCTACGACAGTGATGCATCTTAACTTGGAGCTGGAACGTATAGTTGCATGGTCTGATAGGAATTGCCTCGTTCTGAACCCTAGTAAAACCAAATTCATGATCCTAGGAACCAAATCCCAAATCCGAACAGCTATCGAGACTATGACTTCCAATAATATAGTCGTCGGGGGACAAGCAATAGACATGGTATCAGAAGCAAGGAACCTCGGTGTGCTTATGGACAGCGAATTACGTTTTGAGAAACACATCGTGAATGTTGTGAGTAACTGCTTCTACCGCCTCAAAGTACTGTACAATGTGCGCGATTACCTCAGTGTCGATTTGCGTGTCACACTGTGTGAATCGCTAATATTGTCACGGTTAAATTATTGTGATGTCGTCTATGGAGGACGTATTCTTGGTAGATCTAAAAAGCTCATACAACGAGTGCAAAACGCATGTGCTCGTTTTTGCTTTAGGATACCTCCACGTTCCCATGTCACCCCATACTTGAGCGCCGCAAATCTACTAAATATGGAAGCACGTCGAAAACTACATTTGGCATTGCTTCTATTCGACGTTATCCACAAAAAGCAGCCGTTGTATCTGTGGAACAAAATAAGGCGATCTGCAAGAGACCGTCTAAGGGCAAAGGGGTATCTTCTTACGCCCCTACATCGGACGGCGTCATTTCGGGGTAGTTTTAGATTTGCGGCGACCAAGTGCTGGAACGATATCCCTCCCCCAGTCCGTGACGCTCCGAGTCGGTTTTCCTTTAAACGCAAGTTTAAGGGATACCTTCTTGACCAGCAGAAACTTACCACTTTCCACTCCAGCACAGCAATCGACCGACTGACCAAACGGTGATCGTATCCTCAATGTTAGCTGTGTCCCCCATTATGTATCTATACATAATACGTGTAATTTATATTGTATACTATATGTGCTTATAATATGTAACTTTCAAGTAAGTGTAGTGTCCTAAAATATATATATATATATATGAATTATATAAGTATGTTCTTTATTGGCTGTGTTTGATGGCGGCATTTTTGACCTGACGTGCGTTGCTCCTGGCCCTGGCTGAAAATCAGCGCTGCGGGCGCGAGCCCCAGCACATGCTGAGCCAGATGCCATTTGACTTCGGCAGAAGCACATTAAGCGCTTATATTTTGTTCACTATGTTTTGTTTTGTTTGTTTTTTTGTTTCGTTTTGTGTGTTTCTACTGTTGTCAATAAATGTTCTTTCTTTCTTCTTTCTTAATTTATTCACATTTTTGTCAACATACAAAGAAGGAGCAGCACAATTTAAAAACAATATATAGAAGATGACAAGTTGGGTGTGGCAAATGCAAAAGGGCTCTGATTCAGCATGTGCTGGGACTGATGTGGATACACACAGCACACCCACACTGTTCTTACATCAGTACCTGTGACATGCTGTGAGGTGTTTTTGATTGACATGTCTAGTGACTGCTGCAGAGCTTATTTTTTTTTACATATAACTTCATAATAGAAACAATGCAACTTCAGTTCAAAGAACAAAAAAATCACTGCTCTAATAATTGATGAATGAGAACAAAGACCAAATAGAATGTTCCATACTGGGCTGTGGTTGACAGTTTGTTACATTAAAAAAAAATATTAATTGGCATTCTCAATGTGTCAGAATTTGCATCTTAGATGATGCTGACTACAGTTATTTCATGAACACACATTACTAACTTAGGGCGAAGAACAACATTGTAATTAAATCTACATACTACAAGGTGGTTAAGGTCTATTTATTTATTATTATAAATACAATAATGCTTACAGTTGTAGCCAAGGCGCACTTATTGCTAAAAATTAAACACACACATTTACATACACAACAAAAATATAACAACTATAAATTTACACAATATATCATTTATTTACATACATTTCGAATAGTTTTAGTAACTTTGTTACTGGATCGAGGAATACGTCAGCATTTGGGCAATACACAAGGAAATTATTGATGAGTCGTATAGCCTGAGGGTTAAGTGCGTTATAGCCTCGCTGTGTCCGCGTTTGCGTGACGGGCGCGAGCAGAGACGGGGCCGCCGCGCTCCGGCACGTGCAGCCCCACGCCGGCCACGGCGCGAGGGTTCCTCAAGCCCGAGTCGTGCAATGCCAGTAGGTGGTGCGAAAACGCCTGTAATTGTTAAATTCAATTCAATTCGTTTATTGCACTCATGTTACAGCAATAGTTCTTAAATAAATAGCAAAGTGAATAGGTACCTTCTGAACAAGTATGCTCCATCGTAGACCACATCGCTGCTTAACATCAGGCAGGATGGTGATCAAATGCTTGTTCATAGTGTAAAAAAAAAAAGTATCAAACATGAAACCTGTGAGGGCAAAAGCAAAGTATGGTTAGTAGTACACTCGTCATGTGTGAGGTACTAAGTATACTTACTTAATTATAAACTAAATAACAAATAAATCCTACTCTTGTGAATGTTAATATAATACTATGACAATGAATTATTAACGTTATTTACAATAATAAATTATACTATTTCTTAACAGTATTAATTAATTTGTTACTCACTATCATGTTGGCTTTACCCCTATCATATTGGATAGAGCATATTGTGCCTGGTGAACTGTGAGTATTTATTATTATTTAGTAAAAACCTGTGCCTACCCCCAATCCTTTGTGCAATCAATTGTGTATTTCCCATTATAGGTTCGAGTGTTGTTCACACATCCAACACATGCAGAGATGCTGCCGTGCCCCTTCTTCCTCAGTGGTGAATGTAAATTTGATGATGAAAAATGTAGGTGAGTTGGTTAACTTATTTTGCTACTTAAACATTATAGGGTTTGAAATATTGTATTGAATACTAGCTGACCCGGCAAATATTGCTTTACCAATATACAATGTTTCTCTACTATTACATGCCTGTATTATTGTACATATAAACCTTCCTTAAGAATCACTCTATCTCCTTAAGAAAACCGAATCAAAATCCGTTGCTTAGTTTTAAAGATTTAAGCATAATGTTACGGCCGACGGTCGAGAAACATCGACTAGAATGCCATAGAAGTGCATCGAACATACTGGAATGTTCTTTAGGCCTCTCGAATGTTAGATGCACTTCTATGGCATTCTCGTCGTTGTTTCTCGACCGTCGGCCGTAACTATACAGAGGCCCAAGTAGCGAGAGGTGACTTATTTATACTATTTATTGGACCCCTGTGTCTGTACTTTCAACGCGGAATGTAAAGCGTGTCTTGTTACGCAAATGATTTTTACGGTGTAAAGGGTGATTATTGGATGATGGGCTATTAAGGGACACGCCTATACCCAAGCTCTACCCACTTCTAGGCATACATGCTTTACTCATTCTTTAAGATTGATTAGGCCTCTTTTCGTAACCCACATTTTCTTAATTCCATCAAACAGATGATTTTGATGGAATTAAGAAAATGTGGGTTTATCCATCCCCATCTTTCTTGCCTTTGGCCTAATTTTACAATCCATGTTCTTTCAGATATTCCCATGGATCTGTTGTGTTGCTATCGGAGATAAAAGACGCGATGGAGCCAAACTTTGATTCAATAAAAATAGGTAGCAGAGTATTGCTTAAGCTGAAGCCTCCAGATGACTTGGTATGTTAAATTAACTTGGCTTCTTAACTTCCTCATAGATGTAGACGATATGATACATAACCGCAACTTGATGTCCAATGCTTCCTTTAACATATTTTAGTGATGGCATATATCAGAATAAGATAACCATATCTTCCGTTCTGTATAAAATAATTAATTATAAGTAATTAATTATTTTATAGCTTAGGATTTTGTCAGTTTTTATTTTTTTTTCATCATTTATTGTGACATTAATACCAAATACTTTGACAAACATAAAATGTCAGAAATCATTATTAACTTAAAACAAATCAATTTGAGATCGTAATTACATCAGCTGATAAACTTTTTCTAGCTATCAAGCTGACGTCATGGAGTACATACATAAGGTTTGAAATAAGATTTCTTTATTTTTTCAGGACATGAGCACAACGAAAAAGTCAACGGAAAAATATCACCTGTGGCATCAAGCGGTTGTGAAATACGTGGATCAGGAGAAGAGGTCGTGTTCGGTGCGCTACGAGCACGGCGTTCAAGCTGGGGAGAAACGGAAGACTGCGTCAGATGAGGTTCATGTCGCTTTTGAAAACATCCTCCCATTGGACAGTGAGTAGTTACTAGGCTCATTTGTACATCTAAATATATAAAAGGTGGATACTAACTGACTGCCTGCTTGACAATCAATCAGCCCATACGGCTAAACTTAAAAAACTAGACTTAGCTTAGGTACCTTAGGGGTGCGCTAAGAAAGGAATTCCTGAAATTACCACGGGAACGGGATTTATAATTTATATTGGCAAAACAATGTTTGCCGCCGCCGGGCCAGCGAGTTACACGCGTATAGTTTACCTAAAATTGAGTGATTTAAAAAATGTGTAGGTATATTTTTTATTTTAGTATTAGATGTACCCCAGCGATGTTACCAGCAATTTATCCCGCTCGCGAGGGAAATTCGGGTCCATTCAAACTTTGACGTTTTTAACCGACTTAAAAAAAGGAGGAAGTTCTTAATTCGTTTGTTTTTTTATGTTTGTCACTTCAAAACTTCCGCCTGGGTGAACCAATTTGTATGTTTTTTTTTAATATTTGAAAGCTGGTGCTTCCTGTTTGGTCCCATATACATTTGGTTCAGTTCCGACAATGGCATCCATGAGAAAACCACATCTATGTCAAATTTTACTGGTTGAAGTCGGTTCTTTTTTCTTTAATTATTAATAATATTAGTACGATGTTGGAAGAATATTAGTACGATGTTAGTTGAATTTTATAAAAATACAGACAATCACTGCCGTGCGTAAATACTTCCGGACTTCGATAGCAAAATGGATTAAGATTTTTATCGAGCTTGACAATTTTTCCATGAAAATTGTGATAGATCCATGACTCTGTCAGAAATCACACCGTTTTCATTTCCACCATTCAGACGCTGAAATCTATGAGCCGGACTCCGAAGGCAGCCTCAGTGACACGGAATACCCAGAATGTAAGTCCAGCCGACCAGCGCCGCACGACCAGAGCCAGCTGATCGCCACCACCGCCAAGACCACTGGCCAAGACCACTGGACACAGCATGGGCGAATGGGAGAGACATACAAGAGTGAGTATGTATTGTTTTTTAAGTTTATAAATACACACATCAAAAGTGTCTAGGGATCAAGTACATTTTAGGAGATTGCAATCAAGAATATATTTTACAAAAACTGAATTCATTCATAATTTATTCAAAATGTAGTGATAAGTCATTGATACAGGCATGGGGAATTAGGTAGGAGACCAATCCAGAAGATAAGATTTGATTTAAATAAATTAGTTTTTTTAGAGCTAAACATGTTCTTGATCCCTAGACACTTTTGATGTGTGTACATACAATTCTTCAAAATCCCTACTTAGGCGGACAAAACCTTTTAAGAAATGACGACCTCGCTTAGATCATTGTGCTAGGTTATAAAACAGAACAATTTTCTTCGCGTCTTTTAACCCCAAAGAGAGCAGATGCGCCAAAGGTATCCCATCGTTCATCAAGCGTTAAATACGTTTTACCTTACGTGAAAGAAGATGGACCTATTGCCATTGTAGTCCACACACTCTGTGGATACACAACTGCACAACTATACGAGTATCATCACGTGTTTTTCTTCACCGTAAGCGCGTTGCGTAATGCAGTCAGTCAAAGATCTACCACCACCCTAAGGTTAGTCTCGTTCGAATTTCAGGACATGTAGTTAATTTTCAATTATGCAATAAAACAGTCTATGCTAGACTAACTTATAATTAATGCACGACAGTAAAATGCAAAACAAACACATTATGCAAAACAAAATTCTAAATCATGCAAGACTAACTTCTTTATCATACACAGCAAAATTCTCATTTGTCCTTACAAGATTCTCAATTTTGCAATCTAAGCTTAATTTTTACTTGTCACAATATAAAAAACTGCCTTATTGATGTTTTAGTGACACAGAAAGTGTCATCAAAACTAACAGAACACTTTCTTGGTCGATCAGTCGATTGATATAAGACATTATACACTATTGATATATAGCTGTGTGGTGACGGCGAATAGAATACATGTGTCACCACCCCAGCCCAACTTTTCCCGTCATGGGGGTCGTAAGAGGAGCCGAGGGAGCTCTCCAGAGGACGGGCTGCAGCGCTCTCTGTGAGTTAAACCACAACACCACTGCGATCTCCAACCCGCCTGCCAAGCGTGGCGATTACTAGCATTTCACGCCAAATGACGGATCTCATTGGGGGAGGCCCTTGTCCAGCAGTGGACGTTACGTGATGATACACTATTGATATGATAGATAATATGAGGGAACTGTTGTTCTAACCGTCATTAATTTCCCTTGATCAGGGAATCGGTTCGAAGTTAATGTTGGCGATGGGCTACGTGCCCGGGTCGGGGCTGGGCGCGGCGGCGGAGGGCCGCGTGGCGCCGGTGGAGGCGGCGCTGTTGCCTCGGGGCCGCGGCCTCGACGCCGTCATGGAGATGAAAGCCGCCGCCGCCGGGGATAACATGAAGGTAACAACAACACTGTATACATATTGTGTCACTTGTGCATGTAAATTACTCAATGGGGAAGAAAATGCGTATCCGATTGCAGATGCCGCTTCTTACGCTTGACCCATGTGACGCAGTCTGTCAAATGAACTTACAATGACAATCTATTAAAACTATTGGTTACAAAAGTGGCTGCGTTGGGTCCTAGCTATACTAGCGCCATTAGTTAAGCGTGTGTTCTTTCCGTTGTCTCTCAAGATTAAATTGAGTCTTAACCTAAAGTGAATGACAGCTTTTATACATCTCTACACACAATCAAAAGTGTCTAGGGACCAAGAACATTTTTTGAAGCTCTAGAAAAAAAGTCTATTTATTTAAATCAAATCTAATCTTCTGGATTGGTCTCCTACCTAATTCCCCATGCCTGTATCAATGACTTATCACCACATTTTGAGTAAATTATGAATGAATTCAGTTTTTGTAAAATATATTCTTAATTGCAATTTACGCTTAAATTTTGACAAAGGAAATCTGAGTTCGCTTATTAAAATCTTGCTCTTGGGTTCAATGCACAATTGGTAGAAGATAATTTTGTTGAAAACCCTGCCCCAATAATAAGTTTACAGATCACTATTCAGCGCGCTTTGATTTTGAACCGCCATGTTTGGCTTACCTAACTACGAACGCTAAGCACGAACGTTTACTATTTTAAGAAAACCACGAACTACAACTTCCCTTATGGCCGAATTATCAAATGCAACTTAATGTCGCTAGATCGCATGCTGCCACCGTAACTTGTATATTTCAAGAGAGCTTGAATTGCGCTCAAGTTTTCGCACCTTCATTCGCACCTCGCATTGTCAGTCTTTCCTTATTTCATAGCCAGAACGTGCATTAACATTACTTAAACCCCCGCTTCTATAACCCACCGCTATCACTAGCATGAAATTCACCGTGTAAGTACCTAATTTTCGTTCCTGTTTTGTTAATTACATGTTTTGTCACTTTGTGTTGCATGATGAACCTCTATTCATTACCTATTCAAAGGTAATTTGGACAATTTAATATCCTTACAGAGTTTCAATTTTATTGGCGTTATATTAAAAGGATTTTGTTCGTATATTTTCAGGTTGAGCAGAGATTGAAACGATTACAAAAGAAAGAAGAAGAAAGAAACAAAAGAGCTATAGAAAGAGAACAAGAGAGCGAAAGAAGAAACGTTTTCAATATCATAAACCGAGTCCTCGGTGACAAGGCAGAGGTACCTAATGCATCAACAGCACGGCCAGACTTGAAACAAACTACGAGTAAAGATTTGAACATCGAGAAATTCAAAATCGAAGAAGAAACAAAGAGACTGGAAAAGGAAATAGTGAAACTAAATGGTTCACTACAAAGGTACACGGCGGGCACCCCGGGACACGCGAGCATAGCGGCGCAGCTTCACGAGAGGAACACAGAACTAACAGCACTGAAAAATAAAGAACAGAAAATAACTAAGGAACAAAATCAAAGAAACAACAAAAAGAAGATGACAGTATTTTAATGACTAAGCAATTAGGTTAAATGTTATTTGCACTAAAGTTATAGTGTAATAAAGAATTATGCGTTCCCAGAAGTTCTTTTGTAGTTTTATTTACACTCTTTTACATTATATTGACATCCAAAAACGACTATTGGGTGGACTAATAAGTACACATATAAATTATATAGATAATAGTAGTTTTTTAAAATATATAATATGGATAATAATAGTACAGATTACATGTGTAGTTGATATGTGAAGCTGATGCCAACGGTAGTCTATTACACACAAAACGGAACGGTCTTTTTTTTAGAATAAGATTTTTAAAGGCAACCTTCGTCTATGAGTACTTAAACCAGGAACTTCTAATAAGCCGAGATAATTAGGGCTACATTAGACCTACCTGAATGTGTTGTTAAACAGTAGCACAAGTAGAGGCACTTGCTAAGCAAACCCAACGTGACAACGGGTGCGCTCGTCGCCCTTATAGGGTTCACACACCTTGTGGTATGCGGGTTTCATCACGACGTGAACCTTCACCGGATGAGTGTTACATAGCGTAAATAATATACACAGGCTCTGAAACAGAGACACTGGGACATCAGGTCCAGAACAGGAAACCTATTACAGATCCAAATAACTAACCACTAGTTATCACATCGCATATGTAAACAAGTAGATTACCTATTCTCTCTCACTCACGTACCTATACATCTAATATATAAAACTTAGTTTCTGACTGAATTGATTCACACTATCACGCCCAGCCAAACCTTTGACCCTAGAAATTGAAATTTTGCACGGGTTCCTTTTCTGTCGTACGCGAGATAAGGAAGAACTTTTTTCAAAATTCATCCCCTAAAGGTGTGTAAAAAAAAAACCGCGGGGGGGGGGGGGTTAGAAGGTTTATATGAGAAAAAAATAATTTCGGAGTTTTTAATGATTCCTAACAACTCGTGTAATAGTAATTATACATGAAACTGCGGCGAATGAAATCGAGGGACGTCGTCTTAGACGATTTGTTTGATTGATGTTGTGCTAAATGTCTATCCCGCTTTGGGAATGAAAGGCATCATATATGCGCTACAGAGAGTTTAGCGCGTTCAAACAAACAAACAAACTCTTCAGCTTTATAATATTAGTATAGATTACTTTTATTTCTTGAATTATTGAAATCAGACATTTCATTCAAAAGATATCATGAAATTAAAACTATAATACATGCCGGCCGCGGCCGCCACGCAGAGCATCGAGTAACTAACTCGACTAGAGAGGGGCAGTGGGAGAAGGGGTTGCACCATTATGTGAAACAAAATTATCTTTAAAAAGTACCAGATTTTAAATGTTACAATGCTACAAATCTGTTGACACCGTGGTCAACATTCAAGATACAGTGCACTCACAAATCACAATAATTTTTAAATTCCCTCAATCCTTTCGGCTTGCCACCTCACAAACTAGAATTATTTTTTTAAAAAGGTAAGCATGTTATGCTCTTAAGAAATTTAAGCCCTCCAATATGTGCAATGGTACAAGACTGTTGATCAAAGACTTAAAGAGATAATGTGATTGTAGCAACTGTTATTACG